>APFE031427184.1:3232-40267 GCA_000404065.3 Pinus taeda
TATTTATTATTAAGGGAGGGATATTACATACTCTCCCACTTTAAGGAACTTCGTCCCGAAGTTAAGTTTTTATTATTATTTATTATTTTTGTATTATTTTTATTTCTTCATGTTGCCAACACCCTCTGCTGAACTAGTATAACTAGCAGGCATCGAAAGTTCCCAACACCCCGGGAAATCTCAAGGAAGCTCTGTCCTTTTTCCACTTTCGACACCAGGCACAAGCGTAACCCAGTCTGTATCCTAGTCCAAGGCTGGCCCCAAGGCTCGCGCCTGACTCAGACCTCATCTGCCCCAAGGTAGGCATCCGGTCCGGTACTCAATGACCCCGGGCATCTCGCAAGGCTGGCCCACTCCCCCCACAACTACTAAGGCGCACAGCCCCAGGCATCGAAGTCCTTTACATCCCTTCCAGACTTCGACATCCCAATCCAATACTAGGCACCTAGCCTAGATCATCGGGCACTTGGCCTCCTCAAGATGGTCCCATAGTTCTTCTAGAGCTATCCATCAAGAGCTATACACAAGACAAAGGAATCGCTGGCATATGTAGTGTTGATTGAGTCTGTCCCCAGCCCATATAATGTTACTTATTCTCCCTCGTGCGTATGGGCTCGCACGAGATCATCAAATAAACCGGACCTCTCGGCCCAATGTAGAGTCCTGTCAATCATTATACCTCAACATGCAACCAATGCATTAGCTATACCATCATAGTATCATAGAAATTAATCCATATACCAAATTTTGCATGTCATCATGAGAACATTCATCATAGTTAATCGCAACATTATGAATAATACATGCTATCATCATAAGTTATAACATCAACAATAATTACCTATAATCATGTAGTAAATGAATATGTCAATATATCTTGACATAACATCATAATCATAAAACATCATTTAGATTCTCCATAAAGTATCTGTCTTAGCTAAGGAGCATTATTCAGCACATATTTTAATCAAGTAAATAAGGAAAGTTTTGAAAAATAACAACTGCATCTTCCCAGGTAGCTGACCCTGGGCTATATTGGTCCCATTGGACCTTGACTTGCTCAAACTCACGTTTCATGAGTCGACGAACCCGGTGGTCCAGTATACAGAATGGTTCGACTTGAAGGGCTCCTTGCTCGGAAACCTGCAATTTGTCAAATTTCGAAACATGGGATGGGTCGGGTACATATTTTCTAAGCATAGAAACATGAAACACATTATGCATCTTTCTTAGATGGAACGGCAGCTCGAGCTTGTAAGCAACTGGTCCAATCCTCTCTAGGATCGTGAATGGCCCAGCAAATCTAGGTGATAGCTTTGTTCCCTTACCCATCCTAAAGGAACTTTTAAAGGGTTTGATTCTAATGAAAACTTGGCTTCCTTCCTGAAAGTTTCTATCAATTCTCTTTGTATCAGCATAAATTTTTTGGCGATCCGTGGCTTCTTTCAGTCTCTGCTTAATTGTGGCCATTTGTTCTTCCATTTCTTGGAGCATTTCGGGTCCCAACTTGACTCGGTCCTCTAATCGATCCCAACTTAACGGAGTACGACATGGTCTTCCATACAAGATTTCTAAGGGAGCTACCTGTATTGAACTGTGGTAACTATTGTTGTAGGCAAATTCTACTAAGGGAAGGTATTTCTCCCATTGGCTTTGTTGATCCATGACATACATTCGTAACATGTCCTCCAACACTTGGTTTACTCTTTCTGTTTGACCATCTGTCTCTGGGTGATATGCTGTACTGAAATTTAGTTGTGTTCCCATAGATTGTAATAGACTTTTCCAAAATCTGGAAGTAAAACGTGCGTCTCTATCAGATCTTATCTTGCGTGGTACTCCATGAAGGCGAATTATTTCTTTCAGGAAAATTTGAGCGATCGCTAATGCTTCAAAGGTGGTCTTGACTGGAATGAAGTGAGCACTCTTAGTTAATTTATCAACCACAACCATAATACAGTCATGTCTCTGGGACGTCATAGGTAAGCCTCCAACAAAATCCATCGAAACAATCTCCCACTTAGTTTCTGGTATATCATGGGGTTGTAAAAGTCTTGTCGGGTGATGATGTTCAGCTTTAACCTGTTGACATTCTAAACATCGAGCCACAAACATTGTTATATCCTTTTTCATTCCTGTGTCCAGAAAAATAGTTGTTTTAAGTGTGCATACATTTTCTGGACTCCTGGATGCGCAGCGTATGGAGCTTGATGGGCTTCCTTGATTATTAAATTCCGAAGATCAGCATCTTCTGGGACATAAATCCTATCCTTATATCGTAGCAATCCATCATTTTCTAAGGTGTATTCCTCCCACTTGGTTGCCATAGGTAGCTCTTCTTATAAGGCAAATTTTATTTTTTGGTAATGTGGGTCCCTTACTAAATGATTTAGAATCCGGCTCCTCAAGTCTATCTTTAATGCCGTCATTGAATGAAGTCTAGGTCTCCTGCTTAAAGCATTTGCTACTTTGTTCTCTTTTCCCTTAATATAGGATATTTTGAAGTCATAATCACTAAATAGCTCACTCCAGCGTCGCTGTCGAGCATTGAGGTCCTTTTGTGTGAAGATATACTCAAGACTTTTATGATCTGTTCGTAACTCAAATTGACGCCCCATTAGATAATGTCTCCACAATTTCAAGGCCATTACAACCGCTGCTAATTCCAGATCATGAGTTGCGTAGTTGATTTCATGGCTCTTAAGTTTTCGAGAAGCATAAGCGATAACTCCTTCATCTTGCATCAAGACTGCGCCTAATCCTTCTTCTGATGCATCAGTGCATACAAGAAAGTCCTTGTCCATGTTAGGTACTTTTAATATTGGGGCCGTTGTGAGTCGATGTTTTAGCTCCTTAAATGCTTTCTCACACTAACTTGTCCATTCAAACTTAACCCCTTTCTTTTGTAGGTGGGTGATGGGATTAGCTATTTGCGAGAACCTTTCTACAAACCTTCTATAGTAGCCTGCTAATCCCATAAAGCTGCGTACTTCTTTGACATTTCGAGGAGTGGGCCAAGTCATTATAGTTTCAACCTTACTGTAATCCACTGCAATGCCCTTCCCACTAATGGTATGGCCTAGATATTGAATTTCTCTCTCAAAGAAGGAACATTTAGAAAGTTTTCCATAGAGCTTATTTTCTCTAAGGCATTGTAGTACCAACCTCAAGTGTTCTAGATGCTCTTTCTCATTACGGGAATAAATGAGGATGTCATCCAAGAATACTTGGACAAAGCGGTCTAGATATTTTCGGAAGACACTATTCATCAAGTTCATGAAGGCTGCTGGGGCATTAGTCAAACCAAATGGCATAACAATAAACTCATAGTGTCCATAGCGTGTTCTGAACGCCATTTTAGGTATGTCTTCCTCCTTGATTCTTAGCTGATGATAACCTGACCGTAAGTCTATCTTGGAGAATATTGAAGCTCCTTTTAGTTGGTCAAAGAGGTCATCGATTCGAGGCATTGGGTACCTGTTTCGGATGGTGGCCTTGTTTAGATCTCGATAATCAATACATAACCTAAGAGTTCCATCCTTCTTCTTTACAAAAATTACTGGTGCACCCCAAGATGGCACACTGGGTCTTATAAAACCTTGGTCAAGAAGTTCTTTGAGTTGTATACTCAATTCATTAAGCTCTGGAACAGTGATTCGATAAGGTGCTTTAGATATGGGTTCCACTTCTAGTTTCAAGGTTATGGAGAAATCAATTTCTCGAACTGGAGGCAAACCTGGTAACTCTGGAGGAAATACATCCGCAAATTCGGAAAGTAGTGGGTGCAATTTATCCAAGGACTTCTCATTGGTAGGAACCATTTCCACCACATAAATCTTGCACCCTTTCCTCATACACTTAGTAACTTTCTTGGCTGATATGAGGCGTAATGTAACATCACGTCTAATCCCTTTTATCACCTTGGTTTCTCCTTGGCCATTTCTTATGAGGACTGTTTTATATAACAATCCAATATAGCTTTATGGGATTCAAGCCAATCCATTCCCACGATTAAGTCATACGTTCCGAGAGTTGTACTATATAGATTCATCTTGGT
This sequence comes from Pinus taeda, assembly GCA_000404065.3. Lineage (NCBI taxonomy): Eukaryota > Viridiplantae > Streptophyta > Pinopsida > Pinales > Pinaceae > Pinus > Pinus taeda. The sequence continues at coordinate 7,290 of APFE031427184.1, forward strand.
ATCACACCCCCTAATGTTAACACTACAATCTCTTACCGTTGACCCTGCTGATTGCTGAGAGCCTGACGCCATTTCTACCATTCTAAAGTTACTTTGCTCATGAGCTGTCAATCCACATCTAAGTATTGTTGAAGGTGAAATAAAACTATCAGTAGCACTTGGATCAATTAACACAGATAGAGGGATGTTATTGATCATACCTGCAGATTCTACTACAGTGGCTTGGTGCTCAGCTTGCTTCACTCTTGGTTTTGGACCTATTACATGGGCTTGCAAGAAACAAAACGTCATTTCTCTTTCTTCAGCAGAAGCAGAGTATTGTGGCGTTGTAGAAGCTAGTAAGGAAGCCCTGTGGCTTCGTCAAATCTTGTCAGAGTTTGGGTTTCAACAACAACATTTGACTACACTTTGGTGTGATAATCAAAGTGCCATTCAACTATGCAAAGATCCAGTCCAACATCAGCGCAACAAACACATTGAACTACACATGCACTTCATCAGAAAGCTCTTTCATGACCATGTTCTTGAAGTGCAATATTGTTCAATCGATGATCAAGTTGCAGACATCTTTACAAAGGCTCTCACAGAGGCAAAGTTTACTAAAGTTCGATTTATGGTTGGAGTTCAGGAAGTTGTCACTAATGGGGGATAGGTTCTAATGCCTCATTCCTTTTCCTATTGTGTCATATTTGTACATCCTTCAATCCTATCCCAAGTTGTTCTTAAGGGGGGATGTTAGGATATTCTGACACATAGGAAATAGTTAAGTATAACTTGGTCTAATGTAGAGTTAGGTAAAGTGTGTTTCTTTACTATGTACATTTGTAACTTACAATTTGACGGTCACGATATGTTCTAGACATGAAATGATCTGACGGTTCATTCTCTCCTCGGTATTACCGACACTTGATCTGTGGCTTAACACTCGATTGGTCCATGATCTCTATTTAAAGAGCATGGAGGGTCATTTGTAGGGGTGACCGTTCATGAGAGAAGCTTATGTAAATTTTATTTCTTTTATTAATAAATTGCCTGAAGTGGCCGCGTTGGCTCAGGCCGTGGACTGTTTCCCTCTTTGAGCAGTGTCCTTTGGTGTTCTATCTTAGGAACTTACCCTGTAAATTCCTACAATCAGAAATTCCTAGTGGTACATTGAATAGTCATAGGCTTTTTGCCTCAAAATCTAGCAAGTCTTGTGAGGGTAGCTTACAAGACAAGAGCTAGGCCAAGGGACAACAACACGAGGTGTGGCCCATTGTCACCACAACCACTACCTCTGGCTATTTTGTGGAGTTTCACCACTAGGTAGGCTTCCCTATATTAGGTCACCTAAAGGATTTAACAAGTACTAGATAAAGGTGACAATGATAGGCATAAGCGGGTCGCTCTTCTTAAGAACAAGAATTAGCTAGCACAAAAAGGCAATTCACGTCCTCCAAAAGGCCTAATTAGGGCACAACATGACCTAGGGTTTGAGAATAAGCAAGGTGAATAGGACCACCTAGGATCACAAGGTCAATAAAAGGATTCAAATAGATGTATATGAGTAACTTAGGGCATAAGAAGCCTTCAAGAAGCCTTAAGTTGAAGACTAGGGCAAACCAGGGCTTTTCTTGGGCACAATTTGCCTAGGGCAACGGACGTTAGCCCTAAAATAGAGAAATTAGCCATGGGAATGACTTCATTTTGACGCATATAGCTCATGCCCATGTGTTGAATCCCTCTATTGAGGAATGTTTCAAACCATAGTTGAAAAAGATGCCTAAGCCCTCGCTAGCAACTTTCCTTAAGAGGTTGAAATTCTAGATTTAGGGTAGAGAAAGGTGATTTTATGAAATTTTCAAGGTGATCAACCATGTAACTAGGGCCAATGCCTTGACCTTGGGTGATGGAGTCTAGGGGGGTGGTTCAAAATGACTAAACCTTGGCAAAAGAGTAAAGGAATATGAAACCCTAGTTCTCAAACCCTAACTATTTTACCATGGATTCCATTTATCCTCCAAAGCAATGTAATACACTAGGTCAATAGTAGCGTGCAAGAACACTATCAAAGCCCCAGGTATCCTCAAGCCATCTCAAACCCATCTAATAGGAAACTTATTACCACATGTCAACTAGGGCTTGAAGCCCTTCGCCATGATTCACAACTCTACACATCCCTTATAGAGTGCTCTCCAAATAAATGGCTCCTCCATGAGGCCTCAATGGAGGAGCAACCACTAAACTACCAAGAGATATCCAATGGCCAAGGGACGAACATCGAGCTTGCAGTCCATTTAGATCAAGCACCCACTAAGCAAGTTATCTCAACTATACATATCTATCATGAACCATCTCTCATGCTATAATCTGTTTTGGACCATCCAAGGGTTGATCATATGTCACTTAAGTCTTATGAAGCACCTCCAAACATGTTGTCAATACTTTCAAAGTAGCCCAAAAATCCTAAGTTACTGGATCCGACCCTCTGGGGTACAAGATCCACGGATCCACGGATTTGATCCGGATTCGGATTCGGATCCGCCTAAATATGTCCAAGAACCGGTTCGTGGCGTATTAATGTTTGTTAGAAACGGATATTCAAATCTGGAAACGGAACCCGTGTCACTTTTCCGGATTTCTAAGTTTTTTGCCATGCTGTTTTTACTTTGTAGACATTCGTGGTGTCTGCGGGAATCACATTTGGGTCTCATGGGTCTCATATAGACGTAGAGTAGATAGTTCCGCAGAGTTTTTTATTTTCTTCCTTGACACTGCAGAGAGCGAACGAACAACAAACAAAAAAACCGAGCGTTCATCACGCTGCAAAATCCTTCTGCAATTACAAACTTTCATCGATCAGTTGATAGAAACGATGCAGAAATGCCAAGTTTCGGAGACAAGTCAGTCCAACATGAAATGGCTCTTGACTTAAAACTCGAAAGACGACTAGTGGCGTCAAGATTTGAATGGAGGGCAGCCACGGGGAAATCGCGACGTTGGCAGCGATTTTCGAACAAAATGTAATAAAAATAGACCTATATTTAACTTAGACCTATATTTTGACTTATAGATTGGGATTTTAACATATATTTTTTTGCTAATTTTTATTAATTAATTTAATATTTAAAACGATATATAAATTTATACAAATTTCAAATATATATATATATATATATAATTTTAAATTTTAAGTTTGTCTTAATAAACTTAAAATATGGGTATGTATTTTTTTAAATTATATTGCTTTTTATTTATAATTTAGTTTTGACTTATAGATTGGAATTTGAACATAAATTTTTTATTTTAATATATATTTTTTTCTAATTTTTATTAATTAATTTAAAATTTAAAATGATATATAAAATTTATACAAATTTAAATATACATATAGATATATAGATATAATTTTAAATTTAGTTTTGTCTTAATAATCTTAAAATATAGGTGTGTGGGCGTAAACTAATGATGGTGTTTTATGAATTCAAACTTAAAAAACAACAATTTGTTAATTTGAAGAGATAATTAAAGATGAACTTGAATATATGGTAAAAGCACAAAATGAATGAAAATGATTTAGCTTTAATATATATAAAAATGTACCAATATATAATTTTATTTACAAAAATTGAGTGTGACTATGAGAAATTTGATTTTTACTTATAGTATTTGTTTTCACATGCAAATATAATGCATATAGATTATATTTCCATCGATGTTAACTTTGAGTACGTGAGCAAAGGAATTTTGCTACAAAACTTTTAGAATTGTAGAGAATACCTCAATCATATTTTTCAAATTTATAATTTCAACTTTATATATTTTATAAAATTATGATAGCCATTATATCTTTGAAATTGCATGGACTTCTATGAGTAAAAGGTTCTTAAAGTTATCGAACAATTTGTAGGTCTCACTCTATACTAGTGCATAATATAATTTTTTTAAATGATTAAGACCAAAAAAAGGTTATAGAGAAGTAATTGAGGTATGCATTTTAACATTTTGATATGTCAAGTCAAAAATATATTAAGAAGTATATATTTTCTCTATTATTAATTTTATTATATTTTTAATTTATTATATTTTTTTTTGTCACTTTGCCATATCTGGACCCTGGATTTTCAAAAAACTAGCGAATCCGGATCCGGATCCGGATCTGTATCCGTATCCGTATCTGAATGCTGGTAACTTAGCAAAAATCTAACAATAAATTGTAGTCTTACAGACCCCTTTTTGTGATTTGTGGACATTAAATAAAAATACATCCATTTTACCAAGAGTGGTAACGGATTTTGGGAGGTAATTTATGAGATATATAATCACAATGCTCTAGGCACACGAGTTATGTACCGGTATAGTTGACCTCAATTTTAGGAGTATGCATGGTGTAGTCAAAGTAGTTTTTCCTATGATTATTGACTGTAATACCTCTTGGCCTTGTGGACGAAATTGAGTTGTTATGATCACTCATAAGAGTCATTAAGACATGGGGATTGAGTATATGTTAGTGTTAGTGCTTATAAGACCCTTTTCTGTTTGACAATGAAACTAAATCTATTGAGATACTCCTGTCACTTTGGTTATTTAAGGGGCACATAGTATAAAAGAAAGACTTGTACTAGGATAATTGTAAGGATTATTTTACTAGAGATGTTTATCTGAAAATATGAAAAATTAATCCGAGGATCTAATTAGGAAGATTTCATCAAAATATCCAAGCATGAAAGAAAAGGGTGTGAATGATTCAAAACATTTTTATGGAAACCAGGTAATCTCTCTGTTTTGTTTTCACTTGATAGCATTATGCTAGTTTTATTTTTGTTAATTTTAGATAACAATGGTATGTTCTATGCTTGAGAGCAATTTACTTCAATTTTTCTTATTAGCCCAACATCAATTTCCAGATTAGCAATCACATCAACATGATATTAAATGCAGATAGAACATAAATAACAAGCAGAAGACAAGCTAAGACAAGAGGACACAATATTTGGCAGATGCCAGGGAAAAACCCCAATGTGGGGAAATCCTTTGATCAAGTCTTCTTGTTATTCTTCAAAAGTTCAGCAGAGAGAGTACAATATACAAAGTTCACTTGCCCATACACAGTCAAATTTGTCCAGTCAAACTGCAGTCAACATGATGCCCTAACCAGAAAGTCAACGCTGGTCAACTTAGCAGAAATCTTTCTCCAAATCAGCTCAGTCAAACCCATTCAATTTGGCCTCCAAGGACAGTTCAAATTAGCCCAAATAGTCCCGAAAATATCAGTCAAACTCGGTCAATGAAGAGTCAAACCTTCTGTCAACACTGGTCAAACAGTTCAGAATGTCTCGAAAAATGTGCCCAGAAATGGGGCCTGCCCAAACAGATTCTTTTCCAAGAAAATCGCAGTCAAACAAGGTCAACTGCTGCCCGGTCAACGCTGGACAACCCTTCTGCAATTCGGTCAATGCATGAAACAGAAAATCACAGACTTGTCATTCGCACGTGTGGAGGAGAGAGGCTGCCCAGAAATCCGCACACCCAATCAGATGAAGAGAGAGAGAGATATGTGAGTGATGAGTGATGTCCAAATGAGGTAGATGCTCCGATTAATATGCAACGTTGAGGATGAAGAGACATGTCTTTTGGGCTTCTGAGCCTCCATTAGTTTGGTGGCCAACCTTGGAAATTTGTCCATAGAAGAAATAAATTCATAATTCCATTTGTACATGTTAGAATGAGATGATCTTTAGATCAATCCTACACTTCTTGGAAAGAGGAATCCAATAAAATATGAGCTGCATCATATGAGCTGTTCAACATGGATTTTGGCCCTAGTTGCCAAATTTAACAGTTCTAAACCTAAGTGAACGGTAAGGATATTGTTTGTGTTGTGACGCCTATGCATGTTAGAAATATAATATGTTATGGAATTGTATAAAAGGGTTGTCTGGACATGAATTTCAGCGAAGGTTACAGGTTTACAGTGATGTCAATGACATAGAGCAAAGAGAAGGGATATATGTGCACATAATTAAAATAAATAGGAAAGAAGAAAGAATCACAGCGGCAATAACAAAAACATATAGGGTGTCATTAATCTCTTATTCAACTGACAGTCTGGTTACACATACACATAAATAATGGAGTTAGCATAGTGTAATGGTATTATCATTATGTTTATTATGCCTTAGTGTTAGATAATAAAGTGACTTAAAACACAATGTAATAAAGTTACATGCCGAACTAATAGATAAGGTTAAGACATGTAACATATTTGTTAGCCTTTACTGTTTAAACTCAAGGACAGTTGGTTGTATGGGGGATTGTTTCTTACGAGGCATATGAGTTTTGTACATCTCCGTTTTCATATTGAGTTAATACAATTAACCCTCTCCCTTATGCGCAAGAAAGTCTTTAAACCACAAAAGAACATTCAGGCAAGAAGAGTTGCTAGAGATGGCAAAGAACCCAAAATCATTTTGGAAAGTGCTGCAAGTGAAGAAGCAGGTACAAGAGAAATGACATGGTGGGGGAACAATGGCTGACCTGTGTAAAAATATTTTACGAAAGTCTTGCTGAGAGAATGCCTAGCAAAAATCAATGTAGGGAAAACTAGTCTTCTTAGTGGCAAATGTGCAAGAAGCCATGAGGAGGCTAGTGTAAGGAAAAACAAAAGAAGTTGATGGGCTTCAACCACAGTGCTTCAAATGGGAACAAGAATTCTTTAGCCAACATAGAGGGTTTCCCCAAATGGGGGACAACAAGCTTTATCTTGCCCATTTTTAGAGGAGAAAAATGATCTGAGAAACTACAAAACCATTATGATAGACCCGATATTCACCAAGTTCACGGGGGAATCATGGAAAGAAAAATCAACGAGTGTGGGGAAGAGAGATGAAGAACCAATCGCCATGAACTTTACAGTCTTACACTACCATAGATTATTGTCTCACTTTAAGTCACTTGATAGAGAAAACATAAGATATGAAAAGTGAACCATTTTGCTTCTTTGTGGAGCGAAATTTAGTTAGAGAGGCTCAGAGAAATGGATGTCCCAAGTGAGGGGACAGAAATGGTACAAAAGTTATATAAGTGCATGCTAAAATCAGATCAAGAACGGCTTAGTAGAGAGTGTTAGCAGTGATGTAGGAATTAAACAAGGCTGCCCTGTTACACCAACAAGTTAGAAGAATGAATAGATAAGGAGAGGGATAAACATAACAAGTATTTAAATAAAAATACTTTTAGATACAGATTATGTAAAACCTTTGCAACGAGAACATTATGCAACTGATAGGAATACTTGATTGGCATTGGGAAACTTTTGTGTGAAGGAGGGGATGAAAGTGAACACGAGACTAAAGTGGTGATATTTTTAGTAAAGACAACCAAATCGGATCCAAACTGCTTTCAGAAATGAGCATTAAGAGATAGACTCTAGAATCTAAACACTTAGGGCTAGAGGTCAATGAGAACTTAAATTGGGACATGTTCACAAGAAAGAGACTTCATGGAGGATGGAAAGCAATCTTCCTAAGTCAGAACATATGCAGGTAAAAAGAGGTTTGGGAATGGGGTATGCTAAGCTTCCTCTTCTAGGCACTTATAAATGGGTGTGAGATATGGGGGTCAAGTACATCTAGAAATGGACTGAATTAGATTGACAAGGTGCAGAAACGCTATGACAAGCTTCCTTAATGCTAAGCACTTCACATGAGATACTTCTGGCACGAACAAGTTAATGTCTAATAGAACTTGAGGCAGTAAGGAAACTGATATTATACGGACAAAAGAAATCACAGCCATGGAAATCAAACAGGAAGACTTCAAAAAGAAGAAAAATACATGGAACTTGCAGTGTAAGAAGTGGTTCAACAGTTGGGACATGGTGAAAGAAAGATGCCTAATCCACAGGAAAGAACTGAAAAATCACATACAAGAGTGTTACAGAAGGTAAGTTGAAAAGAAACCCCTACAGGAAGCAACAACGTAACACAAACAACTTCAACTCGGAGGGAGAAATTGGAATTTAGGATTACTTGAAACCTAACCCCTATAGGAAGCAACAACATAACACAAACAACTTCAACTCAAAGGGAGAAACTGGAATTTAGGATAACTTGCAACCTAACGTGCTATGGAGAAACACAAGTTTTAGCCCAAATAAGAACTGGCTTACACAGATTCAGATTTGAAATAGGGAGATAGGAATAGCACAAGGAGGACATATCGGCTGTGTGGAAAAGGACATTATGAAGCATAGAACCATATCAGGAAGGGGGCAAAATTATGGAACCATAGTCGGGGGATAACATTCCAAGAGGACCATGTAGAAGACACAACAAAGGAAACCTTTAGTACGATGAAAATCAAATACAAGGTACTGAAAACCAATTCCATTGAGTTAATAATCTTACCACTAGAGAAGAGGTGGTTAAATCCAAATGAGTAGTCCAAAACTTCTTTGTAGCACACTATTGTTTTTGTGTCCTTGCATTTATTTCCTCTTTGATTTTTATAATACGTTGTTGCATCAGATTTGTAACTTTTCATGCCATGAGTTAGTTGGTCTTATGTATGTTTTAAGAAAATTCAAATGCTCTCTCTCTCTCTCTGTACCCTGTTCATGATTAGAGCCAGGTCACTTAATGGCATCTAGGAGTGTTAGAGCCTGGCACTGGAGCATTTGGGCAGGAGTCGTGATAGAGATTAAATCATCTTCGACACATTTGGGGAGGAGTCAAGATGGCTACTAATGAACTTACATTATACTCGTCTGCAGCTTTTCAGAAAATGCAGGCCTTTGTGGTGTTCCTGGCTTACCATCATGCAATAATCATTTGACAGCGGGAGGTAAAGCTGGGGTTGCAGTTGGAGTTATAATCGGAAGTCTCCTGTTACTTCTTTGTGGGACTTGCTTTTGGAAAAGAAGGCAAAACATTCTTCGGGCACAGAGACTTGCTTGTAAGTTACTTTATACATTGCCACAAATTCTAGTTGTTTAGTACATCCATTTATTTTGTCTCTTAGTTCTCTATTTAATTTTCTATCATAAACTTCATATTATTTAAATATGATACTATATAAAAAAATTTACAGTGCGGGAAGCTCCATATGCAAAAGCTAGGACTCACTTTGTGAGGGATGTGCAAATGTCAAGACCAAACGTTCATGAACATTTTCGAGCTTATACAGATCCTGGGCCACCGCTACTTACATAGCATCATTTTTGAGTGTATAGATTTATCATTATATTTGTTATAATCACGATTCTTGCAATACCAAGTTGTATTCCAAGAAAATGTTGTTGTACCTAGGAGGCAGCTTAAGAGCTTATTGTCAAAGTTGCCATTATTGATTTGCAGCGAAATGCTAAGGATAATTCATAAATAAGTCAATTCATTCTTGAACGAGGCAAAGTGATATTGGTGATTATTATGTCCATCACCTTCATCCATCTGTTCATAGTGTTTTCTTTTACAGTCATTTTTTTATCAAATGGGCCATTATGATTAGTGACTAAAACCAGGTATTTGCCAGGTAGAATTTTTCTTCAAGTACCAATTATCGTTTAATTTCGTTCCTATTTGGTTTTATTTGTGTCCCTGACTTCTAAGAATAAGACTAGACGGTGACTAAACCTTAATTAAGAATAAAGTGGATTAAGTAAACATCGAATAACAAAAAATAGAGACATTTTCAAAATTACTTTATTGCAGTAATAAGAACAGCATTTTTTATGAAGTGTTGCTTCTCATTTGCAACCATCTAAAACTGTTATCCAGGGAATGTTATTGGAAGATTGACATCCATCAATTTTCAAAGCTTTGGGCCATGTTCATTTTGCTGGGTAATCCTATCATTTGTAGCCATAGATGAAATGCTTACAAGATTGGGCTATTGCCTCAATTTTAATTGTTCTAATGCTACAATGCTGAACTCTTACAATGTGAAGCTTATTGCATTAATTTGAGTTGTTTTATTATGTATTTGAAAAAATTAAACTCCATATTCATAAGAAAACAAATATGTTTGTCACGTAGTTTCAATGCATGTGTTTTGTCTATTATATGAGAAGGATAACCTGCTTGTTTGGAAATAGCCAGTTCATAGGCATAACCAATGCTATGGCTTTTACTTATATGTAGAAAAGGAAAAGAATCATACATCAAGACATAATCAGAAAGCCCTCTATGATTTGTATCATGTAAAAGACCTACATACTAGAGCCGCTGAGTGGAGTAGTGGGTTTAGGTGTGAGATTTTAGTATTAGTTGGCTTGGTTTAGATGGCTATTCACCATCAAGTTTGGGGTGTGGCAGGACGGAACTTAAAACATGCATTCCATACATTTAACTAGTGTTACCAGAAACACGACTGAAAGGAAGGGAGGCATTTATGCTTGAAACACATTCCATGCTTTCAATTAGTTTTATCAAAAACATGGCCAAAAAGGAAGGGGGAATTTACGCTTGAAACTATTGAAAATGAGGAATGATATTAGATATGATGTCTTTCATGGTTGTTTTTAATTGATGGACCAAAAATGGGTTCTTCAGAAATAACCACATTTCTACCTGTCATCTATTGCATGTTTCTGCCTTTGAGAAACAACCAACATAATTGGCACAAAAAATCATCGAAAAGAGAATGAAAATGTGGAAGAAACAAATCCTAAAAATCACCTACTTAAGGGTAAAACAACTTCATTTCATCCATCTTTTCTTGCAAGACTGAGTTACTGATCTATAAAATCAAGGAGAAGCTTTACACTAAACACTCTTGGAACCTGGTGGTTGGAGCATAGTATTTTGCATGGTGGAAGTCTTAGACTCTGCAGGTTTTTTGAATGATTTACACTAAATTATATAGATTTTTGAATGCTGTGACATTAGGCTGGTTTTGAAATTGAACTTTTCGTTGTTGGGGTTTTTAAAGTTTTGTGATTTGTGTATTGTTTGCATTGTGAAATGTATTATTGTGGCAAAAAGATTAATTACGAAACAATCACAAATCGTGAGACCCTGCTGCAAACCAAGACAAATTAGTATCCAACCAAAAGAATACTTGGGAGCTAAAATTTTGAAGCTTGGCACAATGCATAAATATTGATAGCGGGGGATCAGGTTGGACAATAGGATCAAATGATTGGATATTTATTGCAAGTTTCAAAATCAGGGTTAGTTGCACATGTGGTGGTACTTTAGTGGTGTTGGGTAAAGGTGTTGGAAAATCAAGGATATTATATTAGGGTTTGATTCTTCTTTCTTGATAATTACTTATGAGTGTGTTGGATTCTTTTACTTCTTTATTATCATATCTTTCATCAAACAATTATACATATATGAAGCTTACAAAACAAGAGATGCAAGATATAGGCACATGCAAGGGAAAAACTCCATTGAGGGGAAAACTCGGTCAATATAATTCTTCCTTTCAATAGTATTCTTTGAGACTGTTCACCCTAGACCAAGACCAGACTTTCCCACCACACCATGTCAGCGTCCAAGATCTTCGACCCCTTCCAACAACTTCGACTAGGCAACAACTTCCAACAACATGCAGTGCACGACAACAACGAAACCCTAGGAGACTTCGATCTCCCAAACCAGACCATGAAATAGAAAAAGAGAGACACCAAAAGCTCGATTTTCTTCTTCTCTAAAGATTCTCCCAAACTTGCACTCCTTTTCTCCTTCCTGTAGTAGACTTAACACTTCCCAACTCTTCTAGAGATATTGAATTGCTTAAGAGAGTGAGTGCTCCAAACGACTTTGACCTCCTTCAATACATAGGCTTCTTGTGGGTTGAATGGGGGTCTTTATGTCGACATGATGTGGAGGACACATAATTCATATTTGAATTGATACAAAACCCTTTTACATGATCCGAAAGCCCAAGAAGGGTTTCTTTGAATGTACAATGACTCTATAAGCTCAATATTAATCCTAGGAGTCCATAATGGGGACTTTGACTAATATAATGATGACCCAAGCATGGAACCCATGCGTTAACAAGTCATTGTTACAATAATAAAAATTCTTTTCTTTATTCTTTTGACAAATACATTTACATAATGACTCAAGTGTTGAGAAATTTAGGGCAATTTAATAATTCGATTTCTCTTAACTATGTTAACTGCTTGTGATATTCTTGTCTTATATTTTGCTTCTTATTATTAACATGTGTTATTATCATCAACCAGCTATCAAAACAAGAATATCAATAATGTACAAGTACACAAGATATTAGCACCAAGCTAGGGCAAACTCCAAATTGTGAGAGGAAAAACCCTTCGAACTCTTTCTTATATAATCTTTATTGATGAATTCCAAGACCCAAACTTTGACTCAAGATTGCATTCAACATCAAAATGACAATACCTCCAAAATGTACCCAAACAAGTTGTTTCCTTCTGCAATTCCGGGCAACACAGGAGGTCTGCGATATCACTATGACAATCAACAAATGTAATCAAGGACAGGGTCACCTAGCCTTCCTATGCCTTTGCTTTCCTTGTAGATTGATTTCACATATCATGACCCTTTGTATTGAGCTTGGTACGAACCTCCTTGATGTCGAGAGAGTGATCGTCCTAGAACAATGAGGACGAATCCGCGAGCTTCAATATACAATCAGTATGTGCGAGGAGGGTTAGGGCTATTCTAGCCCTCCTATAACTTTGTTCTCCTTGCAAGCTTATTCCAGATAGCTTTCTCCTTCAGAACGCTTTAAGATCGAACCTTTAACCCAACAAGACAACCATACAAAGTGATGCCCTAGTTCAGATCTGAATGCCACACGTGTGAACAAACTTCTTGAAGAATACGAATGAGGGAACATACTTCCTCTTGGACTGCGGCTACTTATTCTTCAACCCTTTCTCTTCGTTTATCCTTCCTTGTGTCAATGAGATGAATGTATTACGAGGAGGTATCAACACTGCCTTTATATATTGTCTCCTCATCTCTAGGCTGATGTGATCCCTTGATTAACCCGACATAATAGGATGCTTCTAGAATTGTCCAAATAAATTATTTCAAGTGGCTTCTTTGCATCAATACGGTGGGTACATTTTGGAGTATTTCATTGATGATATAGGACATTTTGACTTACAACAATTACCTTTACAAGTGTAACAATACATTATTGTCTTCATTTTATATAACTCAACCTAAGGCTCTCAATGGGAGCTACAACTAGACTAAGAAACTTCTTGACCATGAAACCCATGACTCAAGCAATGATATAAAAATTTTCTTGATACAAAAATTGCATCACTGACATTATGAAGACCAAACCTAGTTAGACTATTTTCAACACTCCCTCTTAACTAGGGAGGTATTCACATGCTACATGGACATTCTTAATACAAGAGTTCTCATAAGCAAAGAGGCAGATTAGTTACCCATTTGTTATAGCATCATTTCAACCAACAGTGTTTCCATATAGCAAGGCCTTGACTAACAACTCTATCTCTCAAATAGATCAGAGCACAATGTTGGCGAGACTAATGACTTATAGACACACTCGCCATTGTCTCTCTTAGGGTCATACCCACCCGGGTGTTCTCCGAGTATGCCCTACTAAGACTATTCTCATCTTGTATTCCCAACCTTCAAGAATATCGATCCTCTTGTCCACTCTTATCTTGGATTCCCTACCACATCCTCAGAGAGTGTCAGATGCCAGATGATAACTCAATCCTCCATTTTTTATTCATTCTCGAAAGACAAAAATGTAGTCTCTATCTTTCTCGCTCAAATAGGGATGACATATCAACTAGACCAAGCTTGTCTCTAAAATACACAAGCTTCTTGTTCATAAGCGATTTTGTTAATATGTCAACAATTTTTTCATCGGTGGGAACATACTCTAGCTTCAACACACCATCTTGCACTAGTTTCCGAATATAATGATACTTGTTATTTATGTGCTTTGTCTTCCCATGAAACATTGGGTCCTCAAACAGTCTTATACAAATCATATTATCACAATGAATAGTTGTAGGGGCCAACGATCCTGCAAACAAGTCAGATAACAATTTCCCCAACCAAACTGCTTCCTGGTTGACTTCACATGCTTCTACATACTTGGCTTCAGCACTGCTTAAGGCAACTGTCTCTTGCTTCATGCTCATCCAAGAGACCATCAAAGATCCTAGATTGAAGCATCCTCCGGTAGTGCTTCTTCCATCCTTCTCGCTGTCTCCCCAATCGGAATTAGTGAATCCTGTCAAAAGTACATCTTTTCCCTTCTCATATTTTAGATAGTGATATATGGTTCCTCGCAAGTATCTCAGTATATGCTTGGTTGCCACCCAATGATCATGACGAGGCTCCATCTGGAGCTCACTTAGAACATTCACTGCAAAACATATATTTGGCCAAGTATTTACCATGTACATCAAGGATCCAATGAATTGCCTATACCTTGTGGGATCCACTAGACTAGATTCAAAGTTTCTTAACAGTGTCAAGTTTGTAATCATAGGAGTTGTCATAGGCTTGCACTCCATCATGCCAAACCTCTTGAGAATTTCAATTACATACTACCCTTGACCCAAGTAAATCTCATTGGGTTCTTGCCATCCTAGAGAATAGTGCATGGATCCCAAATCCTTCATATCGTATTCGGTAGTCAGCTGTTTCTTGCATTCCTGAATACGTTCTTCTACACCTGTTAGTAGAAGATCATCTACATATAGTAAGATGATGACAGGTTCATCCTTTACCACTTTGATGTAGAGGTTGGGATCAACCGAACTTTTGATAAAGCTCAGTGTTTGCAGATAAGCATCCATCCTGGCATACCATGCTCTAGGTGCTTACTTGAGGCCATATTAAGCCTTTTTCAACCTGCAAACATAGCCCTCTTTATCCTTGACTTCGAATCCCAAAGGTTTCTCAATGTAGACTTCTTCATCTATGGTGCCATTCAGAAATGTTGTCTTTACGTCCATTTGATGAAATTTCCATTTCATGGATGCTGTTAGAGAAATCAGTGAATGAATGGTTGTATATCTCGCTGTAGGAGCAAAGGTTTATTCATGTTCAATTCCTTCTTCTTGAGAGAAACCTCTAGCCACAAAACTGGCTTTGTATTTGTTTATGCTCCCATCGCAGCATGCTTGATCTTGTAAATCCACTTCGAGGTTACTACGCATTTGTTTTCCGGTCTAGGAACAATTTCCCAAACACCATTCTTCATTATATATTGGTATTCCTCATTCATGGAAGATTTCCATTCAGAGTGCTTGGAAGCTTCTTCAAATGTGGATGACTTATCTTCTATAAATTTTGACATATAGGCTACATACCTAGAGTACCTTTTAGGTTTCTGTCTTTCTCTAAATTTTCCGCTTGTGTGGTGTCTTTAGCATCTTGAAGTGTGGAGGTCAACCAATTAGGTCTCTTCCTCTTTTCAGGGATAGTGATAGGTTCGCTTGGACCTTCATCTTCTTGATGAGCATCTTATTCTTCTTTATAGACTTCTTCCTCAAATATAGGAAGATCCTCTTCATCAGAATCAGATGAAATGTCTTTTGACTTCTTGAATGCAATATTCTCATCAAAGATTACATCTCGACTTACCTCTATTTGATGTCCTTCCTTGATGTTGATTTTGTAAGCCTTGGATGAATTACTATATCCCACAATTATTACCTTCTTGTTTGCTGGATTGAGCTTCTTTTTTTTATCCTTGGGAATGTGGATATACACCGGGAATCCAAATATTTGAAGATGGTCCACATTAGGTTTTTTTCCAGTGAAAGCTTCTTCGAGAGTTCGATTCAGAGACTTGTGGGGACTTCTATTTTGAACATAGACAACAGTCTTCGTTGCTTCTCCCCATAGGAATTTTGGTAGATCTTGGTCATGAAGCATTGCCTTGACACTTCCTTCTATGGCCTTATTTTTCCATTCAACTACTCCATTTTGCTCGGGATTATATGGAACTGTGAGATCCCTCTTAATCCCAACCTCCTTGGAGAAGGCTATAAGCTCTTTAGAAGTGTATTCTCCACCGTTGTCAGATCTTAAAGTCTTGATCTTTCTTTTTGTGAGATTTTCCACTTCAGCTTTGAATTCTTGAAATTTTGAAAAGACTTCCTCTTTGGATTTAAGAAGGTAAACCCAAGTTTTCTTGGAGTGATCATCTATGAAGGTGACATGGTATAAATGTCCTCCAAGAGATTTGGTCATGGGACACAAACATCAGAGTGTATGAGATCAAGTATCTCTTGAGCACGGAATGCGCTATGTCCAAATGGTTTCTTTACAAGCTTGCCCAACGCACAACCTTTACATACACCTTCATGTTCTTCCTTGAGATTCGGGATTCCATTTACTACGGAATTTAGGGTTGGAAGAATTTTGTAGTGAAGGTGGCCCAATCTTCTATGCCATAATTCACATGGCTAATTTCAATATGAACGAGTGCTTGATTTACAGGAGAAGCCAATCTATATAATCTGCCTTCTCGGACACCAATGATTCTAGCCTTTTCGATGCTTGAACCTTTAGCCCAAACAACTACCCTTCCATCTATAAAAGCAACTCTATCACCCTTTTCTTCTAAAGATGAAATAGAAATAAGATTTTTGCATAGGCCTGGAACATAAAGGATGTTGTTGAGATGAATGTTACTTCTGTCTTCAAGCTTGATGAAAGTAGATCCAAAGCCTTTTACCAGATAATTTTTGTTGTCACCAAGTTCCACAGAATAGGAAGACTTTCTTTTGGAGAGAGTTTTGAGTTGGTGATGATGTCCTGTCATATGCCTTGAAGCTCCACTATAGATTACCCAAATATTCTCATCTTGAAACGTGTCAGAGAGTGCGGAGAATAAGCCATCAGCTTTTGTAGATCTGTTGATTTTGGAGATAAGATTAACCCATGCTTGATCTTTTAATTGATGAAGCTTATCATAAATGATCCAATGCTTGCTAATTTCTTCATGAGTGAGGTGATCTTCTTCAAGCCCTTTGTAGAACTTCCCTCTGATACCATGTTGAGAAATTTAGGGCAGTTTAATAATTCGATTTCCCTTAACTATGATCACTGCTTGTGATATTCTTGTCTTATATTTTGCTTCTTACTATTAACACGTGTTATTATCATCAACCAGCTATCAAAACAAGAAGATTATTAATGCACAAGTACACAAGATATTGGCACCAAGCCAGGGCAAAAACTTATCCAAATCATGAGAGGAAAAATTCCTTC
Source organism: Pinus taeda (assembly GCA_000404065.3). Classification (NCBI taxonomy): domain Eukaryota; kingdom Viridiplantae; phylum Streptophyta; class Pinopsida; order Pinales; family Pinaceae; genus Pinus; species Pinus taeda. The sequence continues at coordinate 24,488 of APFE031427184.1, forward strand.
GAACTCTTTCTTATAGAATTTTTATTGATGAATTCCAAGACCCAAACTTTGACTTAAGACTGCCTTCAATATCAAAATGACAATACCTCCCAAATGTACCCAAACAAGTTGTTTCCTTCTGCAATTCCGGACAACACAGTAGGTCTGCAATATCACTATGACAGGAAACAAATGTAATCAAGGACAGGCTCACCCAACCTTCCTATGCCTTTGTTTTCCTTGTAGATTGATTTCACATATCATGACCCTTTGTATTGAGCTTGGAACAAACCTCCTTGATGCCGAGAGAGTGACTGTCCTAGAATGGCGAGGACGAATATGCGAGCTTAAGTATACAATCAATACGTGCGAGGAGGGTTAGGGCTATTCTAGCCCTCCTATGACTTCGTTCTAATTGCAAATAGATTTCTCCTTCAGAACACTTCAAGATCAAACCTTTAACCCAACAAGACAACCATACAAAGTGATGCCCTAGTTCAGATCTGAATGTCGCACGTGTGAACATACTTCTTGAAGAGTTCAGATGAGGGAACGAACTTCCTCTTGGACTGCGTCTACTTCTTCTTCGACCCTTTCTCTTCGTTTATCCTTCCTTGTGTGAGTGAGATGAATGTATTATGAGGAGGTATCAATGCTGCCTTTATTTAAGTTTGTCTCCTCATCTCTAGGTCGATGTGATCCCTTGAATACGCCGACATAATAGGGGGCTTATAGAATTGTCCAAATAAATTATTTCAAGCAGCTTCTTTGCATCAATATGGTGGGTACATTTTGGAGTATTTCATTGATGATCTATAAGGACTTTTTGACTTGCAACAATTACATTTACAAGTGTAACAATACATGATTGTCTTCATTTTACATAACTCAACCTAAGGCTCTCAATGGGAGCTACAACTAGAGTAAGAAAATTCTTGAGCATGAAACCCATGACTCCAGCAATAATATAAAAATTTTCTTGATACAAAAATTACATCATTGGCATTATGAAGATCAAACGCACTATTTTCAACATCAAGTACATTATTGAAGATTGAACATAGTTACATTTTCCAACACTCCCTCTTAACTAGGGAGGTATTCATAATGTACAAATACAATGGAAGATCTCAAACTATATGAAACCATGAAGAACCTTTAGGCACTGCAATGCGATGGACTAGATTCCTGACCAGGGAAATCAATCCAACCAACCACTCAACAATTTAGGCACAACAATGCCATGGACTAGATTCCTGACCAGGGTAGTCTATCCAATTAGTCACTCAACAATTTAAGCACCGTAATGCCATGGACTAGATTCCTGACCAGCAAAATCTATCCAAATGGGACTAAGGTGGACTCAAGCTTTCAACTCCTCTAGGTACCATCCGGCTTACTTAGTAACCACCAACCCAAACATACATGTGTGTATCCAAGAACCAAGCTCAATAAACAACACTACCTTTTCAATTCCAGGATTCTTGACATCAACACAAAGTGTCGGCCTGATGTCTCCCAAAGAATGCTTCACTCGCAAAGCCTCAACAAATCTCTTCCATTTCTTTATCATCAATACAATCACCAATATCTACCAAACTCTACCGGTTTCTTAGATATTCGAACTTCTTATTAGGAAAAGCCTTTATCAATATGTTTGCTACTTGTTCGTCTGTCAGAACATATTCCAACTTCGTGATCCCATCCCGCACCAAGTTCGTAAAAAAGTGGAACTTATTATTGATATGTTTCGTCCTTGAATGAAACACAGGGTCTCCAAACATCTTGATGCATCTTTGATTATCACAATTAATCACAGTAGGAACCAAAGACTTTTCAAACATGTTTGTCAGAACTTCCTTAACCAAACAACCTCTTTTCCTACTTCACATGCAGCTACATATTCTGCCTCAGCACCACTCAATGCATCAAGATCTTGCTTTCTACTCATCCATGAGATCATAGCAACTCCCTGACTAAATCATCCTCCGGCAGTGCTCCTCCATCGGTCTCACTACCACCCCAATCAGAGTCTGTGAACCCAATTAGTTTGACTTCCTTACTGTCATACTTTATGTAGTGATTCATAGCGCCACGAAGATACCTCAATATATGTTTGGCAGCTATCTAGTTATCATGACTAAGGCTCCAACTGAAACTGACTAAGAATGTTTATTGCAAAACATATATCCGGCCTTGTATTTACCAGATACATTAGGGAACCCACCAATTGACGATATGAGGTAGGATCCACGAGACTCGAGTTGGAGCTCCTCAACTTCTTAAGGTTGGTGATCATAGGAGTAACCATCGACTTGGAGTTCATCATCCCAAATTTTTGCAATAACTTGATGATGTACTTTCCTTGCCCCAAATATATCTCCCCAAGACTCCGCCATACTTCTAGACCTAGGTAGTAATGCATAAGTCCTAGAGCCTTCATTTCAATTCCAACTGCCAACATTTTCTTGCATTATTGAATTATTCATTCTACACTGGTGATGAATAGATCATCCACATATAGTAGAATAATGACTAGCTCATTATTGACGACCTTAATATATAGATTCAGATCAACAATACTCTCCACGAACCCAATCCTGAGAAGATATGCACCCATTCTTGCATACCATGCCCTTGGTGTTTTCTTCAAACCATATAGAGCCTTCTTGAGTCTGCAAACATGAGAGTGCCTATTATTCACTTCAAATCGTTCAAGTTGTTCGATGTACACTTCCTCGTCAATGGTCCCATTCAAAAATGCGGTCTTAACATCCATTTGATGGATATTCCACTCCATTGTAGTAGCTAGTGAAACCAATGATCTAATGGTAGTGTACCTTGCAGTAGGTACAAATGTTTCTTCATAGTCAATGCCTTCCTTTTGAGAGAAACCCCTTGCAATGAACCTTGTTTTGTACTTGTCTATACTTCCATCAACAACATGTTTGATCATATAGATCCACTTCGATGTGACAACCGATTTGTTACTAGGTCTAGAAACGATTTCCGAAACCCCATTCTTCATGATGGATTGATATTCTTCTTGCATAGATTTCTTCCAAACCTCTTCTTGCTCAACTTCTTGGAATGTAAATGGTTCGGCTTCAATCAACTTTGTCATATATGCAGCATAACCAAAATACCTTTTTGGTTTATTACCTTCCCTAGAGGATCCTTTCGTTGGTTCATGTCCTTCAACTTCTTCTAATGTAGCTCTCAACCAATTTGGCCTCTTGTGATTGGGACAAGCACTAATTGAATAGGCTCACTTGGTCCTTTTTCTTCATCCTTTGCAGTAGAGTTCTCATGAACTTCATCTTCTTCAAATACGGGAACTTCTTCGTCATCATAATTAATAGGAATATCCTTTGGTTTCTTGTAAGCTTGATTCTCATCAAATATGACATCCCTGCTTATTTCAATGTCTATTCCCTCCTTTATGTAGATTCTATATGCTTTTGAGGAAAGACTATAACCAACGAATATTCCTTTGATTCTTGTCGAGTCCAACTTCTTTTGCTTGTCTTTTGGAACATGGACATATGTTGGACTTCCAAATATGCGTAAATGATCCACACACTACTTCTTTCCTGTGAATACTTCTTCAGGTGTAGTATTATCAAGACTCTTATGAGGACTTCTAATTTGAACACACACAAGAGTCATCGCTGCTTCACCCTATAAGAAATTCGGTATATCTTGATCAAGGAGCATAGTTTGAATTGCTTCTTCGATTGACCTATTCTTTCTTTCGGCCAATCCATTTTGTTCGGGATTGTAGGGAACAATGAGCTCCCTTTTAATCCCTGCATCCTTACAATATGCAATTAACTCTTTAGAGGTGTATTTCCCACCATTGTCAGACCTTAGAGTTGTTATCTTCTTTTTGGTTAGGGTTTCCACCTCAGCCTTAAACGCTTTGAACTTATCAAATACTTCATCTTTAGTTTTGAGTAGGTAGAGCCATGTCTTCCTCGAATGGACATCAACGAATGTTACATAGTAGAGATGACCTCCAACTGTCTTTTTGGACATGGGCCTGCATAAATCATAATGGATGAGATCTAATATTTCTTAGATCTAGATTCACTATGATGAAATGGATTTCTAGTATGCTTCCCCATAGAACATACCTTGCACACACCTTCATGATCTAACTTCATATCAGGAATACCATGAACCAATTGACTAAGAGTAGGGATGACCCTATAATGAAGATGGCCATACCTTCGATGCTATAGTTCAATGTGACTTATTTCCATGTGAACCACAACTTGAGGAGATGGAGTGATAACCTGATAAAGACTTCCTTCACGAACTCCAATAAGCCTAGCTTTGTCAAATACTAGAGTTCTTTCCTTAAACCAATACTTTTCCATCAACAAAAGCAATCCTTGCCCCTTTATCTTCTAAACAAGAAATAGAAAGTAAACTCTTTTTCAAACCTAGAACATAGAGAATGTTGTTGAGATGTAGCTTCGATCCATTGTCCAGTTTTAATGATGTAGATCCCAGGCCTCTAACAACATAAATTTTGTTGTCACCCAATTCTACTGCATGAGAGGATGACTCCTTTGATAGTGTGTGTAGTTGTCTGCTTTCCCCTATCATGTGTCTCAATGCTCCACTATCAATGATCCATGCATTGCCATCAATAAGAGATATTGTAAGGGCAACCAAGAATCCACGACTCTTGACTTTGTTGAATAGGTAGTATATGATCTTCTTGATCCATCTTTGAGAAAAGTTGGAAACCAAACATATGTAGTTCACCATAGAGGGAGAATTCATGCCAACATAGTGATATTCGACTTCCCTTGACCTTACCTTTGATACCATGTTGGAAAATCAAGGATATTATATTAGGGTTTGATTCTCCTTTCTTGATAATTACTTGTGAGTAGGTTGGCTTCTTTTATTTCTTTATTATCTTATCTTTGATCAAGAAATTATACATATATGAAGATCAAAAAACAAGAGTCACAAGATATAGGCACATGTTAGGGAAAAGCCCCACTCGAGGGGAAAACCTAGTCAAGAAAATTCTTCACCCTATACCAAGACCAAAATTTCCCACCACACCATGTCAACCTCCAGGATCTTCGACCCCTTCCAACAACTTTGATTAGGCAACAACTTCCATCAACATGCAACTCACGATAACAACAAAACCCTGGGAGATTTCGACCTCCCAAACTAGACCACGAAACAGAGAGAGAGAGACACCAAAAGCTTGATTTTCTTCTTCTCTAGATATTCCCCCAAACTCACTCCTTTCCTCATTTTGGAAGTATAATCCACACTTCCCATCTCTTCTAGAGATATCAAATTGCTTGAGAGAGTGAGTGCTCCAAATGACTTCGACCTCCTTCAATATATAGGCTTCTTATGGGTCAAATGTGGGTCTTTAGGCCGACTTGATCTTCCTTAGGTCGACATGATGTGGAGGACACATAATTCATATTTGACTTGATACAAAACATTTTTACATGATCAGAAAACCCAAGAAGGGTATCTTCAAATGTATAATGAATCTGTAAATTCAATATCTAGGAGTCCATAATGGGGAATTTGACTAATGTAATGATGACCCAAGCATGAAACCCATGCTTTAAGTCACTGTTACAATAATAATAATAAAAAATTGTATTCTTTTGACAAGGACATTTACATAATGACTCAAGTACATTATTGAAGACCGAACATAGTTACTTTTTCCAACAGAAGGAGTCATTCAAAACATGACCAAGTCATCCAAATTAAATCCATATTCCAAACTTTGTAAAAAATAATTTGTTGGCAAAGTTTGTAGTCAACAACCAATTTGAACACAAAAGGCCTTAAGAAGGTTAAACAAATCGCTTTTATGGTTTGAATTCCAATGCAGTCCTATAACAAATAATGCAGTTGGATGCAAAGACAACCAAGTGAGATAGAGATAAATGAGGAAGGACAATAGTAGAAAATAAGGACTCGGGAAGAAGAAACCTGCTTGAACATCAGTGGACAAAGGATCCAATGAGCCTGTCCACGCATGAGCAGTGTTTATCCCTCAAGCATGTCAATTTGCAAACGCTATCAATGAGTAACAATACACAAATTTTCTTTGTATAGCTCACCCTTTGTAGCTATTTTCTCAATGTAAAATCATCCATTGAATATTGGTTTTTCCTATTTGGGTTGCTACAGTATGCCTTGATTCTTTGTGTGTGATTGAATATTCTTACTATAGATGTTTAATTTCTTATGTTCTTATGTAATAAATATTTGGAATGGAATGAAGCCAATACATTGTGTTGATTTCATTAACTTCCACACTAGTCATTAGTTTATGGATTGTTTGGTGACTTTGTCATAATTGATTGATATGTTTGTTTCAGGTTATTCCTTGTGTAAGTTGCTAGAATAATAATTGTTTTGCTTTAACAAATACATCACCACACTTTGGCAATGTGTTCCCATGTAATAGGCATCATATTCCTCTGAATTGACTGGGTGTTCTATCACTACCCACCAAACTATGCATGGTATTCCTCACATGAAGCAACAAGCCCACATCCATTTTCCCATTCCATTCTTATAACAGTCACTTGATTTACTTGCATTTTGTGTTGGGCAAGCTACAATGGTAGATATCTCGCCCTCAAGCCTTCTGAGTGTGGGCACTTACCATGGTGAGCCTAGGCACATTTACACAAGTGTTTATGATTGATTTTTTAAAGTTAGTTGTTGTGTTTTTTTGACACTGCACGAAGGCATATGCACACAAAGGCTTTTTGGGGGGAGTGTTATCTTTTGTGTATTAATTGCTCAGATCTTGATTGACATTTGCTTGAATGTTATTTGGATCACAAAGAAATGTTTGAGTGAAGTGTTGTGAATGCAAAATTTGAAACAAATTGCATTATTTATTTTAATGCGACTTATTTAATGTGCATCCATTATTGGCATTGGGCTTGGATACTCATTGCAAGTAAACCAACAATAAACCAAAATAGAGTATAACCATTCATTGTATAGAGTGTTGTTTTATCTTTCCATTGACATATTGTTTGTAGATGATAATATTATTTCCGTAGAGTATCCATGTTGGTGAAATAAGTGGCCTCTAAGTCCTTTTTTTATGTATCATATTTGGTATTAGAGTAGTTGAATTTGTGATTTTGTAGAAACTACTACACTTTGAGGAGTATGCAGATTTATCATGGACACAACATTGAAATTAAGAGAGAGGTTAGAAGACTTAAGAGCCACTAATGTGCTAATTGAAGAAGAGAATCAACACCCGAAAGAGAGGATTGTAGAGTTGGAAAATGATCTTTGCCAAAATGTTGCCTTTGTTAAAAGAGAACTTTGTGGAATGTTGGGTCTCATGCATTGTCATTATGGAGATCAGGACAAGAACATAGTTTAGGTCTTGTGCTTGGGAGAGAAGGTAATTCAATTAGATGATTGTCAAGAAGATAATTATATTAATGTCCAACAAATGACCACAAAGGTAGGTCAATGGGATAGTTGAGTACAATGATGTCGATAAAAAGCAGGAGAACCAAAATTTCTCCCATATAAAGAATAAGAAGGGAAGTAAGACATGAGGTCTATCTACAAAAACTTGGAGAACCCTCAACTACATATGCAAGCGACCACATTGGGAGGGAGATGCATAGAGGGAAGGGATCCATAGACAAGGTCATGGATCACTAGATCTCTCTCTCCTAATATCTGAGGTTGATTGGAGCAAACTCAAAATAGAATGGCACCTAGAGGAAGAGTTAGGGGAAGATTTGAACATGCTATTAAGTTGTTGTCTAAAAAAAGTAATTGTTGTTGTCTAGGTGACCTCATCTAGTTGTTAGTAAGGGATTTGGCTTAGTGATGTTGTTGAGATCTATGGGGAAGGGAATGGGCCCTCGAGCCTGCACTAATCTATAGTCAGATGCAATGGTGCTATCGATCCATCTCTTGGTGCCCCTAGCTGATGGGAGCACTGCAAAGAGGGATGTAATTTGTTTAACACGATCAAGTCTAAGAGGAGGCTAGAGAATGTGGGTATGAAGTTCGAGGGGCTCTTTCTTGTAGATGGTGAGACATATCTGGTTTGTGTATCGAAAAAAACAAGATAGAGTTTAGAACCCTTTGAGGAAGAGTTAGGGGAATATTTGAACTTGCTAGTATATTTCTACTTAGACAAAGTAATTTGTTCTTGATGTCTAGGTGTTTTAATTTCCCTATTGGTATGGGATTTGACTTTCTAATGTCAGTGAGGTCTATGGGGAAGGGGAATGGTCTCTTGAGCGCACACCAATTTGTAGTCATAGGCAATACTACTATCAATTTGTCTCTTGGTGCCCCTGACTAATGGGAGCACCTCAAAGAAGGAAGTAACATGTTGAACATGATCAAGTCTAGGAGGATGATGGAGAATGTGGGTATGAAGTTAGAGGGACTTCTGTATGTAAAGGGCGAGACATCTTTGGTTTGGGTATTGGAAAAACTTGATAGAGTCTAGGACCTTCTAAAAAGGCAGTAAAATATCCCGCCGATCTCAAAATGAATAGGGAAACGAAAGAAGAAATGCTCATTTATCTCTCTTGGAGATGACACCAATGGTGGGCTAGTTGTGCCAAGAGTTGGCATTGAAAACAAGGGCATTGACCAAGTTACAAGAAGTTATCTAGGAGATCAAGGAAGCAAAGAAACCTTCCATTTTTTTTGCAAGAGCTAACACCACGATTGAGACAAGCGTGGTAGGATCATCCTCTATAAACTTTTTGAAGAACCTTTTGGTGTTTTTGAAAAGCATACCAAAGACATAATTTCCAAACTCATTAGGCAAACTGGTGACAATGGGCAAGGGATACTTAAGAGAAGACAAGTGATTGTAAACCCCGACATTGTTATTGAGCATAGGTCCAAACATGAACTCCAAGGTTTCGGTGGAAAAGAGGAAGTAAGTACAAGTTTTACTCAACCTAAGATCACTGGGATAACCTTTGCCAAGGCAAGAGGGACTTAAGAAGAAGCCATTTAGATTTAAGGAAAGGAAGCTGAAAATGGAGTGATAACAAACCATTCCAATCTTCTAGTAGAAGCTTGAATGAGGGTAGAAAATGGATGTTTTTTCCATCCAAACCTACACTCACTTGGGGGAACAAGAAAACAAGCTGGAAAGCATAAACACAAACTAAAGAGATATGGTTAGGTAGCTTTGGCTTGTTTATGCTATAAGAATAAATTTCACAAGGGTAATAAATTTTGGCAATCTAAGGTGTGTAGGATTTTATGGTATGAGAGGACACCAAGTTACTTCTTGTTAAAAGAATCAAGTCACAACAAAAATGGAACATGGAAAAGAAGAGGTTGTCAAGAATCCCTTGCACTTGTAGAGATTTTTGTTATCATTATAAGTTAACTAGACATTGCAAAGCAAAGTTTTGTTGGCTTCATCCAAAACTACATCCCAAGAGCCACACACACAAGAGACAAATTTGTAAAATCAAGGTCAAGGGGAAATAAGATATTTCTACACTTGTAAGCTGCATAACAACAAATTATCCAGGAAATATACCATGGAAGACATTTTTTTCATGCTTGGATGGGATTTTTGTAACACTACCATGAATCAAATATGCTAGAACAACATGCTAGATATTCAACCTAAAGCTTTTGGGCACAAACCCTATTAATGGGAGGTGTTATCTAAGTTAAATCAACATTCCAAACTTTGTGAAAAGATGTTTATTGGCAAAGTTTGAAGTCAAGAATCCACTTGAAGACAAAAAGCCAAAGGCCTCGAGAAGGTGAAATGAATTTACTTGGTGGTTGGCATCTCGAGGCAACCCTATAAAAAATAAGGCTATTGTTACACTGATAACCAATGGGGATGGAGAGGAAATGATAAGGGTAATAGTAATAAATAAGGACTCATTAAGAAGAAACTTGCTTGAATATTAAATGACATAGGAGCCATTGAGCTCATCCATGCATGATCAATTATTGTCCTTGAACCACGGAAATCTACAAACATTGTCAATGAGTAAGAATATAACCTTTCCATCTATAACTCACCTTTGTAGCTATTCCTTGAGCCTAATAAAATTCCCATCGAACATTGATTTTCCCATTTGGGTTCTAGGGTAAGCTTGGTGTCTTGGTGTGTAATTGAATACTCTACACTGTAGATGTTTTCTTTCTTGTTGTTTTGGTTATGATAATTGCGGGAATGGAATCAAGTTGATACATTGTGTTGATTGTATTAATACAAAACTAGTCATTAGTTTATGGGTTTTTGGGTGATCTCTATCCTAAATTTCTTTATTTATTACTCATTTCAAGTTGTTTCCTGTATAAGTTGTTGTTGGAATAATTAATATTTTTTCTTTGACAAAAACATCACTACTCTTTGATAATGTGTTCCCATGTAATAGCCAATGATTTTCTTTGAATTGATTAGGCATTTTGTTTCTATCCACCAATATGTGTGTCACCTACAACAACAATCCCACATTTATTTGCCAATTCAATTCCTACAACAATCACATTATTTGTTTGGAGTGCACTAGACAAGCTATAATTGTAGATATTTCTACCTCAAGCCTTGTAAATGTGGACACTTACCACAAAGGCCCTAGACACCTTGATATGTGTGCTTACATTTTATTTTTTCCCGTTATACACAGATTATGCGACCAAAATTTTGCTAAGTGGAGCGAGCCATAACCTCTAGAAATGCTGACATCATGCCCTTTTAGGGCTCCAAATGCCATGCCATGGTGAGGCGAGGTCTCAAAAAGTGTCATAATGTCAAGATCATCCAAAATTTGAGGAAAATCCCTCAAATCCTCCTCTAGGGTCCCAAGTATGGCTAGGTTGCCATCATGTCATCTTCATGGGTCTCTAATGGCCAAAATAAGGTCTTCTCTCTCCCATGTTATGGCTTCTACAAGTACAATAGGTTGAATTTTGTAACTATGGCTGGTCTTCATAATTTATATTTTAGCCCTTGAAATATATGTAATGAAATTGTAAGACATGTTCTTCATGTCATTTTCGTTTTCTAGCTCTTGAAAGAATTAATATAAGATATGTTTTTCATGTCGATATCAAAAGAGGAAAGACACATTTCAATTGCACATATTTTGCAAATATTCTCTATGGTTCATGTGGTCTTGTGTAGTCATGACCAACTGAAGAAGAAGGTTGAGTTTGGAGAAGGTTTGGGTCTAATTTTTACCCTTTGGTTGAATGTTTCTCGCTGAGTTTGTAATGATTTGAGGAGGTTCTCTATGATCCTTTTCGGCCCTCTTTGAGGCCATGTGTCTGAGTTAGAGGTGCAGGCCTTGTAGCCCATTTAGAATCGTAGGATAAGACTCTAATTTTTCTTGACTTGAGTTATATGTCTATTTGGTTTCGGCCCTCTATGGTAGGGAAAATATGAACCTTAATTAATCATTCTATGGACAATTTCAGACGCAGTTCTGTGTAGAATTTGAGGCTCATTGTGGATTGTTCCAAGATTTATTGTTGGCACCTCTAAGGTTTGTTCAAAGACGTGTTTTCCTAAGGTTAATTTAGACCCTTTTGTGGACGATTTATGAGGCTTCATTTGAATCATTTTAAGGGCATTCTTTGGTACCATTCACCAAATTTATTGGCTTGTTTTCTACCACTATGAGGCCACCATTTGAGGCTCGGCCCTGAGGTAATTTTTGGATCGTTCTGAGGTTTCTCATTCGCATCTCTATTACATTTAAGTGACATATCAGAAGGGTTATTTGTGGGTATTTCCTTAGGCTATATTACAATCCAAAGCATTGAATGTTGATCTTTAAGGTGTGGACAAAAGCAGATCAAAAATCATATACACATCAAGTCTAAGGCTATTTATAATGTGGATTTCATTTTTGAATCTGAGGTAAGGGTTTCTTTGAGTTATTTCTTTGTTGGACCAGTGTGGAGTAAGACCTCTTGGATGCAAATATCATAATTATCTTTCACTATTAAAGAGCCCTAATCTTGGTTTCTCTGAAGCCTATTTATGATTCAATTTTTGGGATGAAGTTAGGGTAGCCTTGGCCTTATTTCTATGACATTATTTCAAGATATTTTGCAACAAGATTGAGGATAGATCATCTATGCCAAATATGAAGGGTTGATTGAGCCAAATTATCATGACATCTCTTGGAAAGCTTAGATTACATTAGGTCATTATTAAGATCAAATCAAGGGATGGCATAAGTCTATCAAATCATGACATTTTTTGAAGAACTAATAGGAAATGTTATCTGAAGCAAACTCCCACTAACCATAGTTGAAGAATTCAAACATTTCATAGCAGATCTCTAAAAAATATACCCGATATAAATCTAAAGTAGATCGGTGACATATTTTGGGTAGTACATTTGGCTAGTTCTAGTAGTAGAGTAAGGAGATCATCGTAAGGAAGTAATATATTTAGTGGCTTGAAATCTTCAACAAACTTTAGATCACTCAAAGGTATCTTTAGGCATGAAAGTGGCACACTTTGCATCAAAAAACTTGAGGTATGAAACATGTTATGTGATTTATTCAAATTAAGTTGATTGAATGCATTATCAAGTATACCTATCAAAGAAGTGAAAGTTAACAACATACAAGGGGAATTTATGTAGTTTGACATAGTTTGGATCATCATTGTACATCTAAAGAGAACATTAATAATAAAGGGGTTTATTGAATTCCTTTGTAAGTCGTTCATTATCCCTGCTATAGGAGCCCACAATCTATTTTTCTATTTTATTTTTTAGGGTTGTTGGACACCTAATCCTAAATGGGTTAGTGTGGAAGCTAAAGAGACTAAGCAGTCCAAGGGACCTTGGGATGTGAATCCCAACGGTCACCACATGTACTATATATATTGTATTCATTTGTGAAATTAAAATTGAAATGCATGCTTTATCATTTATATCTTTCTCGCTCCCCATGTGTGTTTAACATGGTATCAGAGCAGGCGATATCCTGCCCTGTTGATATTTGAACCATTTGTTTTATGGTTTCTGCAATTACTTATGAATATTTCCTCAGCTAGAATTTAGCTGCCACCTGACCAGCACTCCCTGCTTTCTGCTCCTCTGTCCACTGCCTGAAGGAAACGCTGCATGACAAGAAACACTGCATGACAAGAAACGCTGCCTGACAAGAACAGCTGAAGGAAAGGAAACACTGCCTGACAAGAACGGCTGAAGGAAAGGAAACACTGCCTGACAAGAACGCCTGAAGGTTTTGTACCGTATCTGCTCTTTCCACTGCTGTCTGGTATTTGAAACGATGTTTTGGTATTAGAAACGCTGTTGATATCTGTACGCTGTTTGATATTTGAGCGGATATGAGCGGATGTGAAACGCTGTTGATATCTGTATTAAAACGCTATTTGATGTATGGAGCGGATATGAAACGATGTGGTATCTGTATTAAAACTTCGTTTGATGTATGGAGCGGATATGAAACGATGTGCTGGTATTAAAACACTGATATGTATTTCGCTGTTTGATATATGCAGATATGTATTGTAGTGGTGTATGTGAATCGACCTCGGCCCATACGCTGTCCTTCATGGTATTCATTACAATGAACATGGAACGCTGTTAATATATATGAAACGCTGTCTGAAAATTCTTCAAGCTCTTCTGGTTATATTCTTGTTTGCAGAGCGTGGTGATATCATGGTGTGAACTAGTGTTGCCAATGGTCTGTATTTTAAAGTCAGAACTGGTAGTCCTTCTGGCGTGAAGGCAAGCCGTTGATTCATAGAAATGCAAGGCATATTTCATTTTTCTCTAGGTTATGAATGGTTGTGCTATTGCAATTATTGGTGATATCATTTTGGGTTCCATGTCATTGACAACATGTGAGGTAGAGGATATGTAAGATTTGGAATTGGAATTCGTGGAAGGGAGTGAACTACTTTGTACCAGATAGTATGTCCTTCGCTGATCACTAAAGGGATGTTCAATTCTGGGCAAAAAAAAATAATTTTAAAACATATTGGCATCAACCACCAAGAAATACACGGGATCACAACTGGGCTAGTACAGAGCTGTAAATTCTTCAAGCTCTTCTGGTTATATTCTTTTATGAATTCACTGGAACTGGACGTTGAAATTTGTCATTCTTTTGGTTCAAAAAAAAATCAGTGACATGGTATGTGTGTTTAATAGATGCCAAAGTTTTGAAGATGCGTGAATTTTATAGAATATATGCACATGGGATGCATGTATATGAGTGAATTCTATACATGTGGACAAAGCGGATGAACTAGAGATCGTTGATCAAAGGGCATGTGCGTATGGCTTCATTGGATCGTTGAAGAGGTTACGTGGTGTAACACACTGATGTGTTAAAGAGGTCCGAAGCAAATTAGTTTAAACATAACGGTTAAGAGGTCCCAAGTGAAATTTTATTGATGTCTTAGTAATGGTATTGGAGTATTGATCATTTGTGGAGGAGTTTTCCCGCGCTTTCTCCATCGCTGGGTTACTGAAAAAGAATTTTACAATTGCCTTTGCACCATGACAAGCTCTCGGCCAGAACTATTTACTGTTGCAGAACAAGTGTGCCTTGCACCTGCATGTCAAATACTGTAGAAGTACAAGAAAATGTTACGTACTTCCTTAGGGTTACGGTAAGAGTTTCAAGTCAAACATTACATGAGATCAACTACGTGGATCATTGCCGAACCTTCTATAGTAATCATCTGTAAAGAATGGATGGCTTAGAGCTTCTCGGGCACTCAGTCGTTCTGAAGGCTCGAATTTAAGAAGGTTTTCGAGCAAGTCTGACAACACACCTGCCGAATGGTCTACATGTTGCATCACTAAGTTCCGCAGTCGTGACACCTTCCGCACTGCTCTAATGCTTTCCCTTGAAGCTGCTCCTTTAGGCCAATTCAATCGTGTAGCCCGTCTAAAGTATTTTTCTGCTTGTCGGTCTGCCTTCTTAATCATATGTTGAGGAGTTTTCCCGCGCTTTCTCACCCTTTGATTCATCCACATCAAAACTGATTTTTGAACACAGTCACATTTAGTCAAACACATGTATAAGTTCTGAGAGCAGTATTGAAGCCAACTCGAAGCAGATTTGGTGTTGTCCATGGAAAAATTTGAAACAACCTCTGAGTGAAGTGATTTTTGAAGAATCCCTAGAGAAGTTTGTGAAGAGGTTTGGAATAGACTTTGGTGGATCCTTGATCAGCATTATGAAGTGAATTTGAAGCAATTTTGAAGACATTTTTGGAAGTCATTCTTGGAGCAGTTTCTTGTAGAGATTTTGCATGATTTCCATAGTAGCCAGATGCTCTGAAGTTTGAAGTTGAGGACAACGCTCATCTTCACATTTATATATATTTTTTGCATTGGTATATCCTAGTTTAATAGTGATGTTACACTCCAGTTCATTCTTGAAACGGACTGTGGACTGTTGATTTACCATGTGCCCAATTGTACCAATGTTTATTGTAGCTTGACGAGAAATGACCTCTCGAGAAAGTGAATGCAACTTGGTAACATCCAGCTTACTCAGGTCCTGCTCCATCAACCATTTTCGCTACATTGTTGCCACTTGACAAGCCCGTACAAGATCTTGTAGTAAGAGTACAATATTATTTTTCTGTTGCTGTTGCTTCAGTTGTGTTTTTTTAAGTAACATTGAAGAAAAATGGCCAGAATCAGTGAAGTATTAGAGTTCATGAAAACTCTTATACAATCTACTGTTGATGACACATTACAAATCAAAAAAGGATCTCTTTCAGAAATTCAGACATGT
>APFE031427184.1:41213-65687 GCA_000404065.3 Pinus taeda
GATGTGAATCCCAATGGTCACCACATGTACTATAAATATGTATCATTTGTGAATAAAAATTGAATTGCATGCTTTATCATTTATATCTTTCTCGCTCCCCATGTGTGTTTAATAAGGGTGGCAGGGTGTTAGAGCATGCCTTCAATTGGAGTCGATAAAATTAGGGCATTGGAGTGTCCTTCCAACTGGATATGGTAAAACCAGGGTGTAGGAGCATCCCTTAATGAGTTGGAACTTCTTGATAAATTGAATGTTTTTCTAGAGTACCAGGAAGTTGGAGCTTCCCTTAAGTTGGAGTTGATAGATATTGTACTCATAAATTATATTAGAAAAGCGTTCAATGGTTTTTCTCCCATAAGGGTTTCCACCTTAAAAAAAATTCACTTCTTGTGATGTGATGTTGGTTTATGTTTTGATTTGATGTTAATGATAATTAATGCTCTAAAAGTATGAGAATTGACTAATTGAAGTAAAATATTGATTCACACCCCTCTCAGTGTTTCCAACAACCTTTGGGTTTCATATTCCAAGGTCAATTCCCATTCTAACTATTCATATTTCCTTTTATTTATATTTACAAATTCACCCAATCTTGATGATTAAGTGTCTAAAATATCCCCCTTAATTTAAAGTGGTATTTGTTAGTTCAGTGTCATTATGTAGATGAATAGTTTTCTCCTCCACATGATATCAAATCAAATGATGCTTTGAGTTGATGTTTAGTTCAATCATGGAATTTGGATTATTGGAAAACTTAATTATATAAGTATTGTCAATTGGAAAGGGAGTAAAGTTCATTTATTTCTCCTGTAAGTATTCAAGATTTTTCCCGAGCCACACAATCTCCTTTGTTACTTCTACAATTTCCACATATTCTACCTTTATCATGGAATCCATTGGAGTTGATTGTTTGCATGACCTCTAGAAGACATATCCTAAACCAAGATTCATAAGATAGCATAAAGTAGACACTCCATTTTATTTATCTCCAACAAAGTCTAAATCAAATATCAAATAAAGTTGAAGTCATCCGCCTATGAATATTTGAGTCAAAAGTCTTGAGTTCATTTCAAGTACTTTAGAATGGATTTTGTTGGAGACTAATGTCCTTTACAAGGATTTTACATGAACATGGAAAGGATTCCAACAGAAAACGAAATATTTGGTCTAGGAGTGGTGTAGTAGATAATAATTCCCATAAGTTGTCTATACTTAGTTGCATCTTAAAATTCATTTTCTTCTTTAGATGTGATTCAAATTTTGTTCCATCAGAGTAAATAAAGGATTGCATTCAACTTGCCAAACTTGTTCAACCATTCTCCTACATATTTTTTGAAATGGATATATACCTTACATGTTCGGTTACTTCAATGCCCAAGTAGTAGTGAAGGTATCCCATGTTTTCCATCTTGTTGTCGCTACGACAAAAACCCTCCAAAAATTTTCCTACACTTGAATTTTAGAGCCTCCCTATGATCTTATGATCAATCGTTACAAGTTGTTCATGGTAACTTCAATATTGGTTGATGTTTTTTCTAAGTCCTTAAGCCTTCTTGTGTGATTCTAATTGTCACAATCACTTTCTTACATATGATTGGTTTTCGATGCATTCACAAGTGCACATCTTCCTAGCAAGTTCAATAGTTAGTATTTTCCTGGGAAGATAAACATTGCACAGTCTCTAGAAATAGTAATTGTGCAATCCTTAATGGAAGGCATTGCACAACTCCTAAACATTGCGTAGTCCTTGATGACAATACTTTCACAATTGATAGGGACAATGTACTTGGAAATCCCTATAGACAGTCAGTGCAAATTTCCAACTAATAGTTTTTCTCACTCTTATTTGCAAGAGTATCATCATCCTAGTGAGTTTTCTAAATTGTCGCTTTTGTGAGATTTTGCTTTTATAAGTGTCTCTTTGAGTTTTGTGACTGTCATTTTGCATTCTTTCACTTTAGCAAGTGTCACTTTTGGTTTCTTTATCTTTCACATGTTTTTCTTTCACTTTCTTTAGCTTTTGCAAGTGTTGTTTTCACTTATTCTTACTGTCGCAAGAGTTGTTTTTTATTGTTTTCACTCCTGCATGTGTCACACTTTGGTGCGCCATTAGAGGAAAATATAGCACACTATTTGAATTTGATGATCTTATATGTCATAAGAATATGCGCTAAACACCCTCACTCGTCTTAGCGCACTTTTTGGTTGTAGTCGACACATGTGTCGTAACTTGTATTCTAAGTGTCGCAAAGCTACGTTTGAATTGTCATACTTAGAAAAAGTTAGTTGTCGTTTCAAGGTATGCATGTGGATATTGAGTATTGTGCACTATCTTGGATTGCGTTTGATGGTATACATGTGTGTGAATCTGTTTTAGAACTTGTTTTCTTCACGTGTTATCTCTTGTTCCATTGATTCAACACAACCATTTTTGGGATTTTCCTTGTCTTCACACTTTGCATACCTAAACTCTCAGCTACTGCATGAGTGCATTGCACATTCTTAAATAGCAAGGATGCATCCCTTGCCTGTTACAATTGCACATTGCACCATCCTAAGGGAAACCTCTTCCAAAAACACATTATGCAATCGTGAACTATTGTTCCTCAATCTCTTCTTACTTACCTTTGAAAATTGCACCCAAGACTGACTCCCGCTTGCCTCCATTGCACATGATGCAGTTCTAGTTGAAAGTGGATCCTCCTCCTAACCACTTCTAAAGAGAATTGTGTAATACAAAAGCTCCCTTTCGTTCATGGTGAAGTGAGCATCCTCAAGGTACAATGACCTAGCCTTCTGCTGCTTACACTAGTGAACTACGAAATCCCTTCACCAAGTGAGCCTCTTACTGCACATTATGTAATTCTAGTGGAAAGTAAGTCCACCTCTAGGTCACTGCAACCCTCAACTACAAAATCGTTGGAGTTTTCTCCTTAACCATCGCGCATTGTGCAGTTAAAGTGGCTAGTCCTATCTCTCCCGCTGGCTGAAACCACTCATTGCATAGTACCTTGTCCTATCTTGCCTCGTATTTCACATTGTGTAGTTCCAGAGGATAGTGTGGTCATCCCTCAATCCTTTTGAAGGTCATTTACACAATTATTATCTCCTCTCCCTTGAGCCTTGCGCACTGCACATCCTCAGTCAACAAGCTCATCACCCTTGTCTCCTAGACTTGCACACTATGCAGAATCTTGAAAGAGCCTCTCCCTATTGTGCATTACGTAGTTCCATTAGACAACATGGTTACTCTTTGGTCACTGCTAATCCTAATTCCACAATTCATAGTCTCTCTCTTTCAAAACCCATGCCCATTGCCTTATCATAGTCATCATTTTCCATGAGTAAGAAAAGGTAAAATAGTTGGTTTTCAGACTGATGTGGCTTTTCATGAGTGGAATTCATTTGCAGGTGTTATCAACTCAACACGACAGGGTGTTGCTCAAGGGATGTTATCCAGGGGAGGTTACAAGAAGACACTTATGAAGAAGAAGAAGAAGAAGGAGGAACCACCATGTAGGGAATAAAGGAATCATGGGCCAAGGCAAGGAGATGAAAACTCATGTTAATTTGGAAGGTTCCAACACTTATCTAGACCCTTTGGAGGGTGAATATGAAGTACAAGAAAAGATCCATCGTGAGGAAGTCGAAGTCATAGCAGAAAAGAGAAGAGCTTGGCATTGATAAAATGAATTCTTATGTCATTGTCACCAAGTTATGGCTTCTCAAAATATCACCACAAAAGTCATATGCATCAATGTATTTTGGCACATCACTCGTGGAATGTAATTATGTAATTTCCCAAAAAATATAAAATGTAAAATGTGTGGGATTCCAAGGGTCCCACATAGAATGTGAAAAGTCACTAGAAAGTTCTAAAGTCATGCAGAAGTTCAAGAGTCATGAGAGAGGTCAAGAGTCACATGGGAGGTGGAGAGTCACCTCATTTGTTATAAATACACCCTTATAGCTCAAGAGAAAGGACTTTGGAATTTTCACCTTGGCTTCTCTAGCTTGACATAGGAGAGAAGATATTTCTTTGGAGGAGCAAGTGGTGACTTAATGTTCCACTATGGGTGGGGCTCCTACTCCAAATGACATGAGGTCTAGTTGGGACTTCATACCGAGGAGACCCCCTTTGTTGGTGGATTTCCATCACTGTCAACAAGTGGTGCTAAAAGTAGGGTCAGATGACAAGCTGAGCCCATTGAGTCTATTTTAATCTCTTATCTTAAATGAGTCATTCCCAAATCATAATCTTGTGATTTTTTTTCTAATTGAGCAAATCTTTCACTCACCACAGAACTTATTTACAACTTGTCTTAATTAAAGTTTGATGGCAAGGGTGGAATATCCAAAGATGAACATACATCTCAATTTCTTGAGTTTTGTGATTTTCATGAAGTGAATTGTGAAGATGATGCTTGTAAATTATTCACCCTCATACTTGAACGTCAAGCTAAGTTGTGGTGCCATACCTTACCAACTGCATCAACTCATTCATTTGAACAAATTTTCAGGGAGCTTCATCAAGCCTTTCATAGATATGATTTCTAAGATGTTTATAAAAGGGTTAATCAATTTAGATGAATCTTGATGAATCGATAACGGGTTTTTGCATTATATTTATTCACCTATGATATGAATTTCCCGAAGAAGATGTGGATTGAGATTTCTTCAATGAAAAGTTTTAGTGTTTGGTTCAAATCTCCTTGAAATGTTTTGAATTTGAATCCTTGGTTGATTGTGCTCCCCCAAAATATATTGATCATGATACACCTCCAATCTTAGAGGAGGAACCTGTTTCCCCTTTTTTCCTTTGTCATCCTCCCTTTTCATTACCTAAAAAGGTAGTTGTGCTATTGTTGAAATTGAGAAATATGAAAATCAAATTGTTGATCCGCCTCTTCCACCTTCTTTTGCTTTCAATGGTCAAGACTTCATCTGGAAAATATTTGAATGTTATACTAAATCCATAGAGCATAAGGTGAAGATTGATCCCTTGATTCCTAAATATCACCACAATCTTGAATTTGATACCATTGAAAGTGTTGTTTCTTCAAGGGATACTTGTTATCCCCTACCATCTACATCTCATGGATATTTGTACTCTGATTCACTTGATCAATTCGCTCCACTAGCGAGTCTTTAAGATACTCTTGGTTCTCAATTTGTTGTTCCAAATTGTGATAAGGTACAAGGTGGTCGTGTTCTACAGGTAGAGGAGCAGAAAGATGTAGATGATTTTAATATCTCTTTCCTCTTCAAATTCCTCTATGTCAAGATGTTGTTCTTTCATTCTTAGCTAACCTAAAATCTTGTGATCTCAGCAATCCATCAAATGAAATCAAAGCTCATAACCAAAAGAAATCCTTGAATAATCATCATTTTAATAACCATGATCTCGTTGATGAATGCCCAGTATTATCAACCAATCTTTTGATTTCTCAAGAATATCTTCTTATAGAGGTTTCTTCTTCATATTACTATCCCTTGTGTCCTACTACTTGTAATGAATTAATTAACTTGTGATGAAAATGTGCTTGAATCTACAATCCAATGAGATGAAATTTGAATTGACACAAGGAAGTGAGGCCATACATGATGAATAAGAAAGCAATGAAATCATATACCATTCATTCGTTTCCTTGCAATTTCTATTCTTGGATCAAGATAATTCTTTAGTTCAAGATGCTCATGAGATTTCTCTGATCACATCCTTAGATACACAATCAGAAGGATATTATGGCATAACTAATCTATTTCTCCAGGTTGAAAATTCTGATCAAACTAGTGATGGAGATGGTTTCCATTTAGATAATAATGAGCTTGTTGAAATAACCAATAGTAGCTATCCACATGCAATTTACGATCTTACTTAGGTCTCAAAATATAATTATTCAACATTTGAAGATTTTGGGACTTGTTAGGGAGTCGAGGCACTTAAAATCTCATTGATGATTATGTCAGTTTCTCACAATCGTGACGAGGTCCTTAAACTAGGCCAGATCTGGTATTTCTCAAATGATTCTTTTCTCTGTGTTGTTTCACTAGATGCAAACTCGTTCTTGAGATATTTTAGGTTTTTCCAAGACAATTTTTCTAATTTTCAATATTGGGTTTCTAATCAAATAGAGAATTATGTTTTAGTTAATTCATCTTCATGTAAACCTCTTATATTGAAGCCATGGTTGAAATTTATATATTTCATCGATTCCTAGAGCTATGAAGCCTATCATTATGATTATCAAGATAAAGATCATCATTGACTAAAGAATTCATATATGTTAAGTGCTTTTGTGAAAAATTAGCTCTAATTTTTATTGTGAATGTTATGAAGCTAATCAATTTTTTTTGGCCAAATTAATCCTTTTGAGTAGCATTCAATGCTTGAATCATTTAGTGGATCAAAACCCCCATGCTGATATCGATACTAGATTTTTGACATATCCTTCTAACCTTTTATCATCATGTTATTTTGATTGGTTTCCCATATTCACAAAGCTAGAAATTGATTTTAATTCCCTAAATTTTCATATTATTAGTCTGTTATGGAATTGGACACAAAGAAAACTGATTGAGAATCAAGAATCTTGTATGTCAAGTTACCAATCCGATCATAACACTGGGTCTAAAAAATGTCATTCCAATAATAATTTTCCGCTAGTATATTTGGTGATAGTTGTTTTAAATCGAGTGATCTTGTTGAACTCATTGATCTTTATGATTTACCATTTCATTATTCAGAAATTTGTCCAATAGTCGAGGCACTTCATCTTTGTTGATGGTTATGCCAGGTCCTCACTATCTTAACAAGGTTTTTGAACGAGATCAAGTTATCTTTTTTTTGCAAGATTCTCCCCTTGATTCGAATGCACTAATTGAAAGTTCATCCTCCTAAGAATTTTGGGGTTTCAGAAGGATTTTTTCAAATTCCATGATCGAATCTATGATTGGCTAGAAACATCTTACTTAGCAAGTTTTGTCATAAATAATAAGTTTTGATCTTTCTTGATGTTTTCTAAGAATGAAAACACAAATTAAGGTACATTCACGAGAAGCTTTCAAGATTCATATGATTGTTGTTCTAATCTAAAAGGTAAGGCTATAAGCCGATTAAAGTTAGTTGTTATGGAACATCTTTCTGCGAGTAGGCAATACCTTCTATTTCTTGTACAAGTCATTCACGATCATATCTTTATTTCGACACTATGTTTTATATTGCTCCTAATTTCTCATATCCTTTTGCTTGTAGGTCGGGAACAACTTCAATGATTGCATTGGAAATTTGATTTTACATAGCTTTGATCTTCTAGCAGATTACATTAGGAGTAGGTATAGTTGCATTTCACGACCCTGTGTTTTTTCTCTTCATCTAGGCTTTACATTTTCCTTGTTTTCTTGCTTTATATTTTGCATGATGCTTTTCATTTCAGTCTTACATTTCTTCTCTTTTCCTTTTGTCTTTCTTGTTCTGTCACATCTTTTCTTTTGTGTTTTGTTCAATAAGACCGTGCTTGAAAACTACTCTAGTTTGGCTCAAAAAATAATGTGGTGAAGCTTTGAAATAGAAATTGTGATGACGAGAAATTCCTGGCTAGTCTATTATCCCCTTCTTTGTTTGTGTTTACATATCTTTTAAAGTCAATGATGTCTGAATGGAAAATGTGATTCATTCAAATGGAAAGCAATAAGTTGAACCATGATGCCTGTATTTTTTTTAGGATCTTCATTCCTTAACTTGGTGTTGTAATTGAACGATGTTTTTTGCATGTTGATCAAATCGAGTAGAGAAGGGAAAGGAGAAAACTAAAGGTGACCACATTAATTTCAGAGGTATATAACAACCTATGAAGAAACAACCCTCTTGCTCTCAATAAGTTGAGATCCCTCTTCCACCTTGGCAATATAAATGTCGATAAAATTCCTTTAAGCATATTGAAAATAAAATAAAGGGTGAAAGAAGAGAAATAATTCCTGTGGAGAGAGGTGAAGCAAGCAACTTCGCAGGGGTACCATATAGGCTCGCTGGCAGCGAAGCAATGCCTGTGTTCCTATAGTGACCATGCAAGGGTACTAAACAGGTCTGCTAGTAGGAAAGCAACACCAGAGATGGAACTAAAACTCTGATCATCTTAAAATCATGAATATATACTATCATTCTCTCGAATCGAAATAGTTGAGATATGATAAGTCTTGTAAATGTGTTTAACCGAGAAAGGGGATAGGAGAGACTATACCTATAACCGCAATAAATGGGGAAGTTGAGGTAATCCACACAGTGAATTAATACTTCCTGAAAGACTAGACTCTATGCATAAATCTATACCTAAACATGGAAGCTAGATATCTTCCAATGTGTTGCCAAGTGTTGTTGCTACAACAAACACCCTACAAAATTTTTCCTACACTTGAATTTTGGACTCTCCCTGTGATCTTATGAACTGTCGTTTCAAGTTGTTTATGGTCACTTCATGATTGGTTGATGTTTTTTCTAAGTCCTTAAGTCTTCTTGTGATATTCTAACTGTCGAATTCACTTACTTACACATGATTGGTTTTTTATGCATTCACAATTGCACCTCTTCTTAGCAAGTTCAGTAGTTGGTGTCTGCCTAGGAAGATGAGCATTAAGCAATCTTTAGAAATAGTAATTATGCAGTCCTTAATGCCAAACATTATGCAAGTCCTAAACATTGCGTAGTCCCTGATGATAGTACTTTCATAGTTGAAATGGAAAATGAATTGTGCAATCCCTATGGATTTCCAGTGCACAATTCCAGTTGATGATCTCTCTCACTCTTAGTTGCAAGTGTATCAGCATCTTGGTGATTTTTCTCAAATGTTGCTTTTGTGCATTTTTTCTTTTATAAGTGTGACCTTCACTTTTATGAGTGTCGTTTTTCTTATGTTCACTTTCACAAGTGTCTCTTTTTCTTTCTTTAGCTTTCACTTGTGTCGTTTTCACTTTCTTTAGCTTTTTCAAGTGTCATTTTCACTTATTCTTACTATTGCAAGTGTCTCTTTTGATTGTTTTCAGTCCTGCACGTATTTCACTTTGGTGCACCAATAAAGGAAACTCTACCACACACTTCTACATTAGCTAATCTTATATCTCATAAGAATATGTGCTAGACAGTCTCCCTCATATTATCACACTTTTTGGTTGCAGTTGACACTTATGTTGTAACGTGTATTCTAAGTGTCACAAAGCTACGTTTCAACCATCGTACTTAGAAATAAGTGTTGCTTTGTTGTCATTTCAAGGTATGCATGTGGATCTTGAGTATTGTGCATTCTATTGGCTTGCATTTTATGGTATACATGTGTGTGATATGTTTTGGAACTTGTTTTTATCATGTGTTCTCTCTTGTTACCTTGATTCAACACTTAACCATTTTTGGGCTTTCCCTTGTCTTCACACTTTGCATACCTAAAATCTCAGCTATTGGATGAGCGAATTTCACATTCTTATCCAGTAAGGATGCATCACTTACCTCTTAAAACTACACATTGTGCCATCCTAAGGGAAACCTCTTTGACAAACACATTACACAATCCTGAAGTACAACCCCTCAGTATCTCCTGCTTACCGTTGAAGCTACACCCAAGACTGACTCTTTCTTGCCTCCATTATGCATGTTGCAATTCTAGTTGACAGTGGAGCCACCTTCTAACCACTAATGAAGATAACTTTTCAATACCAAAGGTCTCTTCCCTTCATGGTGAAGTGAGCATCCTCAAGATAAATTGACCTAGTATTTTGCTGCTTATAGTAGTCAAATGCTCAATCCCTTCACCAAGTGAGCCTCTTACTGCACATTGTGCAGTTCTAATGGATAGTAGTTCCACCTCTAGGTCACTACAATCCTCTAAGTCTACTCCTCAGTCACTGCGCACTACTCAATTACAATGATTAGTCCTCTCTCTCTTTCTTATTGAAACCCCTCATCGCGCAATACCTTGTCCTATCTTTCCTCCTACTATGCATTTCGCAATTCTAGTGGATAGTGAGTCCATCCCTCAGTCCCTGTGAAGCTCAACTATGTAATTCGTGTATCCTCTCCCTTGAGCCCCGTGCACTGATCATCTTCAGTCAACAAGCTCATCACCCTGGTCTCTTTGATTTTCACATTATGTATAACCTTTAAATAACCTCTCCATATTGTGTATTATGCAATTCCAATGGAAAACATGACCACCCGTTGGTCTCTCATGATCCTAACTGTGCAATTCATAGTCTCTCTCTCTCAAAACGCTTGCCCAATGTCCTATCACAATCGACATTTTTCATGAGAAGGCAAAGGTAGAATAAGTGGTTTTTAGACTGATGTTGGCTTTCCATGAGTGGAATTCATTTTCAAGTGTTATCATCTCAACATGGCAGGGCGATGCTCAAGGGAGGTTATCAAGGAGAGGTTACAAGAAGGCACTTGCAAATAAGACACAGAAGGAGGAACCATCATGAAGGGCTTAAAGGAATATTAGACCAAGACAAAAGATGGCTACTCATGCTGATTTGGAAGGTTCCAACACTTATCTATACCCTTTGGAGGGTGAATATTAAGTACAAGAAAATATCCATCATGAAGAAGTCAAATTCATAGCAACAAAAGGGAAGAACTTGGCATTGATGAAATGAAGTCTTATGTTACCATCACCAAGTCATGGCTTCTTAAAATGTCACCAGAAAAGTCATATGTGTCAATGTATTTTTCCACATCACTTATGGAATGTAATTATGTAATTTCCCAAAAAATGAGAAAATGTAAAATGTGTGGAATCCCAAGGGTCCTACATGGAATGTGAAAAGTCACTAGAAAGTTATAAATTCATGTAGAAGCTCAAGAGTCCCGAGGAAGGTAAAGAGTCATATGGGAGGTGGAGAGTCACCTCATTTGTTATAAATACACTCTCATAGCTCAAGAGAAAGTAATTTGGACTTTTCACCTTGGCTCCTTTATCTTGGCATAGGAGAGAAGATATTTCTTTGGAGGAGCAAGTGGTGACTTAATGTTCCACTATTGGGTCTAGTGTTGCATTGTTGTAATCATGTATCTTGGGACTCACTTAATATATGAAGCTCTCAAATATGTTGCGCACTTTCATGCATATGTTGTGAATGATTATAAGACTATTCTTTCATTATTTGTAGTGTGTGTTTATGTTTCTACATACTAATGAAAATGAACTATTTCGTTGAATTTGATATGCATTTTGTTGAATGTGCATTATTAATTTCTTTTATGATCATTTCTATATTGTGAACTAATATGTAGGTTAATCAATGATTCTTTCCATTCCCGTGTGTCTCTTTTAGGATAGTACTATTACTTTTCTTCTAGAGGCTCACTCTCTCTTCTTTCTTCCATGAAAGTACCGTATATACATTGCATTTGTATGTCTCGCAGTGTTAACCTACTTTCTTGTTTCTAATATTGTTCACATAATCTCTTATGTTGATAATTGTAGCCAAGGAAAATCCCTAAGAATAATGGTGGCTATGCCTATTATCCGGATGGGGCTCCTACTCCAAATGGTGTGATCATAGTTGGGAGTTCATACTAGGGTGACCCCCTTTGTTGGCAGATTTCCAGCACCATCAACAAATCTCTTTTCCTTTCTTCAACCCGTTCTTTATGGATGCAATATAGTTTTCATTGTTTCCTATTATTAGCAGATCATCTACATATACGACAAAATAGACAACAATTTATCTAATTTTCTTGACAAATGGAGTTGCACCATCAAGATTTAAGTGTTTGAAATATAATTTCAAAAGATACTCGGTCAAATTATCATACCAGGCTCATGGTGCTTGTTTCAGGCCATGGATTTGATGAGTTTATACATTTTATGTTCTTATCCCTTCACAACAAATCCTTTTTCCTAAGACACGAAGATATTTTATTTCAAGTATCCATTAAAGAAGGTAGTCTTCACATCCACTTGGTGAACTTTCCATCCATTCTGAGTGGTCAAGGAAGAGAGAGTCTAGATGGTGGCCCATTTTGTTGTGATGGAGAAGGTATCTTCAAGATATGCACCTTATTCTTGTGAAAATCCTTTTTAAATGAGCCTTTATTTGTGCTTGTTAAGTGAGCCATTTTATTTGTACTTGTTCTTGTAGAATGAGTTGCAGCCAATTAGTTTAGTTACAAATGGAGGGTCCATCGAATTTCATGTTCCATTCTTTATGAGAGCATCATACTCCCTCTGCATTGTTTATTTTCATTGAACATGAGAAGTATATTTTTTAAAGGAAATTATTTCAAATTTAGTAGATACATTCAATTCACAATCATATGAAACATCCATGTCATCAATTGAATCAGAATTATCTACATAACCTCCATCTTGTTTAGTGCAACTTTTGGTTCCTCTCTTTCCGACCTCATCAAGATGAACACTTTCAAGTGTTTTAGTGAGCCATTTTGGGGGAACTTTATGAGATGGTCCATGTTACTCAATTGATTGATATGGGGTCGCATGAGTATTTTCCCTTCCAATCCTCTCAATCACATCACTCAAAGGGTCTTCCTAGTCTGAAGAAATGGTTGGAACTTCATGAGGGGGATACAATGATTCAGAATGAAATTTCATACATTGGTCCAAGAAAAGATCCACTCTTCAATATGTGGAATCTCCTTATCAAATTCATGATAAGTTTTAGTGTGATTGAATCTATCCAAATGATAAAGTTGTCACTAAATAGTGTTGTCAGTGTTGGAATATTAAAGAAAAAACACATATTTAGAAAAAACAAACTTCTTATTTACCTAATTTTAAATATTATATGTTTTGGTGGTATCTGAATACCCCTAGAAGATGCATTTATGACTTCATGCCTCAAGATTTCTTCTATGTTCCCGAGGAATCAAGGAATAACACGTGGAACCAAAGATCCTGAGATGCT
The DNA here is from genome assembly GCA_000404065.3 of Pinus taeda. Lineage (NCBI taxonomy): Eukaryota > Viridiplantae > Streptophyta > Pinopsida > Pinales > Pinaceae > Pinus > Pinus taeda. Next base: position 54,129 of record APFE031427184.1, read on the forward strand.
TTACCGAAGGAATGTAGCCATACCATATTTCATAATGGAGTCTTATTTATGGTAGTATGCGATGGACATATTGTTTTGACATCTACCTCACAAAAAACCGCATCATCCCAAAAAATAAATTTTACATTTTTTAAAAACAAAATAGAGCAAACCATACTCAAAATAGCCATGTTAATTCTTTTAGTTACGCCACTTTGTTAAAGATTGTATGTAACAATAGTTTGATGTTGAATCCCATGTTGGAAAAGATAATTTTCAAATTCAATAGAAGTATATTGTTTTCTATTATGACTAGGAAGTGAGCCAATATGTGATTGCACATCATTTTCAATCCATGTGAAAATTTCTAAAAGTTTCAAAAGCTTCTGATTTAGTTTTCAACAAGTATACCCAACATATCCTGGTGTAATCATTAATAAATGTCATCATACATCTATTTCCAATTGTAGAAGGAACAAGCATAGGGCCATAAAAATCATAATAAATCAATGTAATGTTTCTACATACTCTGCAAGTAAAATCATGAAATTATTGTTTGCTAAATTTTCCTACGATACAAGCATCACATTGCTTCAGCGTCCTTGGAATAGCTAGAAAAATAGAAACACCAGTAGTTTTCAACAAAAAATACTATCATATTTAAAATGTCCAAATATTGCATGCCATAGAAGATCAGATGGAAATTTACCTTTGTTGCACTGAGAAAGGAATGTAGAATTTTATGCATGAGAAAATGTTACTTATAGTTTCAACAATATTTCCTCCTCTATTTTAGTCACGACAATTGTGTTTCCATATGATTTCCTTATCTCTACTTTCCCATCAAACATGTGAATGGAATAACCTTGTTGGCGAATGTCAACAAGAGACAACAAGTTTCTTTGTAGTTACGGAACATCATGTAGAAGAAAATTAAGAAGTTCAGGCAGTTTAAGCCTAACGTTGCTAAGTTTGGATGGCTTTAGACTTGACTTATTTATGAAATACACAACTACCATTTATATTTTCATTAAGGTCTTCAAGGAAGTCTTCTCAAAAGATCATATGGAATGTTTCACTTGTATCAAGTAGCCATGCATCTCTTAGAGAAGCAAATGAAGTATGAAACAAATCTTCAATTACTATAATATAGCAATGGGAAATAATATAATGAGAAAATTAAAGTGTGTTACCTTTTCATGGATATGATATTTTACCTTTATCTTCTTTCTGGTTTCTACTATCTTTGATTCTCTCCTAGGGGATTCTACATGTCGTTGCATCATATCCAACTTTTTTGCAGTGAAATGAATGAAGATCATATCTTTCTCCTTCATGGTGCTTACCCCCCTGTTTATGCAGCTCTTTCTTCCACGTCCTCTTCTACTGCCACTTCTTTAGGAGAATCATATGACTAATTATTCCATTTCTAAGCAAGGCACACTACTTCTTCAAGGGACTTAGTTATTTTCTTCCTCTTCTTGAAACCTTTCTCTCATTTTGCAAACTTTTCCATTGGGTGTCAAAAGTAACGTCCTTGAGTTTCCCACTAGGTTGTAGGGATTTAAGATAGTGGAAATATGTAGGAGATAGGGCTTTGATAAAGGTTGTGAGAACAATTTCCATCTTAACTCTAGTGGAATCTACATAATGAATGATGGCTTTGATTCCAGAGGCTAGGGATAGGGGGTCATTGTCATTCAACTCAAGGTTGAAGAGTTTGACCATCAAATGAAAAAACTATAGTACTGAGTGTGAGTCTTATAGATCTTTCAACTTTTTCAATGCACCACAAGAACTTGTAATTGAAAATATATGATGACTCACCTCTTCACTTATGGAAGCAACAATTAGGGCATAGGATTTGTTGTCCTTATTCTCCAAAATCGCTAGCTCCTTATCTAATGTGGCCTTGGTAGGTGAATTTTCATCATCTCCTTTACAAATACCTTTCTGTAAGTCATTAAAACTAAGAGTATCTGTGATATTTCCTGACCATGTTGAAATTTGGGGTAGCTATGGGATGAATTTCCCTACGAAAAAGTCAATTACCCCATGGAGAAACCATATTGCCCCAAGAGAGAATTCAAAATTGGATAAAGGAAATTATTATTAATTGGTTTGGCACATCTATCTCTATTATTTAATGAGGCACAGATTTATTTGGGCAAGTAATCATCGAAGCATGTGGAAAATATATTTAAATATTATTAGAAGAAAATTTGAATTTATGTTTTCCCTCCATGTACAAGTTGACTTCATAACATTTCATTTTAGCCTGCCCAAAGGTTGTGACCCTTTTCATGGAGGATCAACTATAATTTGGTGCTTATCCTCCTCATTTTTGCATATCATCTCGAAATTCTGTGATAATTTGGTGGGTCTCTTTGTGGGAGTTCATTTGGTATCTTTGTGGAAGTTCATATGGTACCCTGTCGAAACATGTATGGAATCTTTTTTGGTATCTTTGTGGCCTAGCCTAATGCGTCCTATCTACTATAATGCAACCTAACATTATGCAAACTATCCCTAATCTATGCAACCTAATCTCAGTCTATTTGTGGCTTTTCTTGTGGTTTATGTGCAACCTAATGCAACCCCATCTCTAAGATTTTATGCAGCCTATCTATTGCCCTCTTCTATGGTTATGTGTGGCCTATATGTACCTCTTCTTTATGGATCTTTGTGGTCTTCTTTGTGTATCTTTGTGGCCTTCTTTATGCATCATATGTGACCTATTTGTGGGATCTATTGTGGTTTTCTGTGGCAACTTATGCAACCTATGTAAGACATATTATGTGGCCTTCTACTTTGGTTCCTTGGGAGATATCTACGACCTTCTTCCTTAGATATTATGTGGCCTATCTCAGTGGATTCTTTGCTAACATTTGCAACCTAATTTAGTGTGCACAAAGCTGAGTATAAGAGGGATGAAAATAATATCTAGATCAGAGGTATGTGGTTTCTCTGTGTTTGAATTTTAGCTATATGGTGTAGGTCTTATTGAACAATTTTTATATGACATCTTGAGGGTTGTTAGGAGTTGAGTTTTGTTCCCTAAAGTATAGTCTTTTGAAGGACTGTAAAGGAAGAGGATTTTAATCCATATCATTGATATCATGAGTGAAAGTTTGAAGGTAAGAGGGTTGGAAGAGGAGTCATCTTCTAATTGGATAGTGATGTATGACATTTTCTTATGACAGTGAAATATGGTTGTGGAACCTATGCTTATGATAGTGAAAAATAGTTATGATACCTATGTTGCGTAATGTGTGATAACGAAATTCTATACTTATAACAATGATTTATGGCTATAATACTTAGTTCTTATAACAATGATGGATGACAATGTCCTTGTGAGAATGATGACAGTGATATGTGATAGTGTCCTAGTGACAATGATAATAGTGATATATATGGAATTGCTCTTATTTCCATGATGTATGCAATTCTCTTATGTCTATGATGTCAAATATCTTTCACAAATATATATGCTACTTGTGACAGTGATATGGAGGCATCTCCTTAATATATTTATCCACTACCATCTTATGAGGATCACATATGACCTAGGGTTGGCCCTAGGAGGCCTAATGCATTTGATATTGAAATATGTAGGTTTTAACCCTATACAAAAATTACCTGCATACAAATTCTAAAAACAAAAAATAAACAAAGGCAAGAGCATAAAACATAAAACAAATATACATAGAGATTTTCCCCTGGATCCCAAAATCGGGACTACCAGATTGGTTTTTCATTATGTTCCTTTCAATGTTACAATACATATATATACATGTCAAAGCATCCATAAACCCCATTCCATTAACCTTGGATTAGAACATAACCGTAGTTCCCTTGACTGGATCTACAAAATACCATGGACATAAAGCATCATGCCCAAAACCATGTGCGAAATCCATGCACAACACCATAGGTAGGTCCGCTCACCTAATATAGGGTCAAAAAAATTTCCCGGTGCGTTGCCCCAAACCCCATGCAAGGAGGCTACTGCACCCTTGCATGCCCCCTATGACTCCTCGAAAGCGCTCCACGCAATGTACAAGGGGGGTCTTCCGCCCCACCGTACTTGGGGTAGTCGTGGAAAGAATATAACACAACCCAACAAAAGACCTATGTCTCATGATTATTGTACTTTGTATCTTAACTAAACATTTGAAGAAGAAGAGGAATTGATTTTTGGGTTTCCCCCCTTGTGGGGTTTTTCCCTTGTCTCTGACCTAAATCCTAGTGTCTCTATTTTGTATTTTTTTATTCTAATGTTCTTGATTGTTCTGCTGCATTTTTTATGTTATTTGTCTCTCTATATATGATATGGGGTGAATGTAATGTGTAAAGTTTTGAAATTTAAAAAAAATGCAATTATCTACATCAAAAAACAATATGGCCCTATATATTAGCATACCATTCTTTATGGTTCTCTTTACTAGTTAGTACCACTATTAAAATGGAGATAAGAGAATGCATCTTAAACAAAATTGTGGGTTGAGGCCTTGGCAATCAAAACCTATGATTAGGTTGGCATGGTAGAGATATGCCTCAATCAAAATTATTTGTGAACCTTGATAAACCGATAAAAGAGAAGCCCTATTTCTATAGGTTATAAATGAATAAACCCCTCTGTCATCCGTAAAAATCACCGAATTTCACTTCAAACAAAATAAAATATCACTCAATATTGAATTTCCTACATAAATAACATTGACATTTAATTTTTTTTCTTCAAATCTAACATTTTTTATTCCTTCACTATCCACAAAACCATTGGTGGTATTAGATTGGTAAAAAATCCATCATCTGTTACACCCAAAACCTAGTGTAGCACCCTTAATCCCTTAGTTGAACTCTCACTTGTTCTCAAATATATGTAAAGACAACATAGAAATTGGAATCATGCGATACAAAAAATGGGAATAATACCATGTCGGTCTGTTCAATACAAAATCTTAGATAGTGCAAGTTATTGAGTGACAAATTTCAACTTAAATTGTCATCATGCAAATTGTAAAGCAATATAGTTCAACTCAAACTCACATTGTGCAACATGGAATGAGAAGAATAATAGCCCAAAAGGAATACACACACATGGGAAAGTAGATTCAGAAGGTCACATAGAAAATCATAATCGCGTCAAATACACAAAAATGCAACAAAGAATCAAGGAAGTCATTGACAATGTGAGAGGAAAACCATGTTTTTTTTTTCTACCCACCAACATAGATCCATCTTAAATATGGATCTAACATGAGCTGAGAGAGATCCAATTTCTTCACGTGCAATTTTTTTGATGAACTGACATTATTTAAATATTTTGTATAGTTTATTATTATTATTTTTATTTGGGCCAACATGAGTGAAATTTCAACTTTGATGACAAACGAATAGGGTTACACATCATATTGGGCTGTAGAATGAGCCTTTCTTCTCAATGACAGAATATTTATGACAACAAAATTGGTACATGGGAGAGTGAGTAGAAATGAAGAGTCACACAACAAGAAGATTGCCAACCTTAGGTTTGAGTGCTAGACTATGCGCTAAGCACACATAATAAATGTATTTTGTTAGAAGGACAAGATTTCTATAGGTGGAAGAGTTACACCGAGCAGTAGAAATAATAGAGGTGTTTAAACTTGGCTCTGATATCATGTCAAGATAAGTAATAACTCCCATAAAATTATATTGGTATTGCATTAATTAAATTAGACTTATATAACATATAAGAGCGATGGTTTTGTTTCATCTTCCAAGGTTGATTCCTAATCTAACTATTCATATTTCCTTTTATTTATATTTACAAATTATTCACCCAATCCCAAGGATTAAGTGTATAACAAAATATGTTACATATCACCCTCAAGAAAATGGGAAAGTATAGGGGACCCACAAAGAACCAAGAAAGGAATCATGCATAAGAAATATTGAGAAAATACATTGGTTGAGGTTGGATGGACACATAATACAACTTGGAAGACCACCACAATATTCACTCCATGTGAGTTTGTCTATGACAAGAAAGTTATGTTCCCTATTGAATTTGAGATAACGATATTAAGAACATTTTGTTCCCTAAACTTAGACCTCTCATTATATAAATAAATACATATTATGGCTTATAAATACTTGGATGAGTATATGAAACAAGCTTTGATCCAAAGAGATTTGGTGCAACTACAAAGAAAAATATGGCATGGTAATTAGGCCTATAAGTTTCAAGGAAGGGGATTGGGGCCTTCTTTATGACTCGGGTTTCAAGGATTTCAAAGGAAAGTTTAAGACTAGATGGTTGTGGCCTTAAAATATAGATTTGGAATTCATAATTATACAGAGAAGGGGTGAATGGTTTAATGACAATTTTTACTTATTTAAAAATGTAAACATCATAAAACATTAATATCATCAACTAAACAAGTAACAAAAAATATACGTGGAAACCCTTACAAGAAAAAACTACAAAAATTCATAGGCACCAACCTATAGGAGACACCAGTCCCCTATATTATTTGTAGGAAGCAACCTAAACAATACACCAATCCACTCTGCTACTTGTAGGCACCAACCTATGGGAGACACCAATCCCCTTTGTTGCTTTGTAGGTGCAAAACTACAAGAGTCACCAATTTCCTTTGCTACTTTGTAGGAACCAACCTACAAGAGACACCCATCCTTATTTCCACTTAGTTTACTTAGTTTGATTGCGTATTCATAATGTATGTTAGTCACTTCTTATTTCATTAATTCTTCTTGTTGCTTCTACCTTTACCAAGTCTATTAGTTTCTTCTACCTTACTAGGTCTACTTGCTACTTCTTCATTCACTACGTCTACTTTTCCAAAAACTTGTTGTTATTGGATTTCCCAAGAACAAAATTGCACAACATGCCACATATTCAATTTTTCAAATATGGTTCTAAAATTTATACCACTAGTACCTTGATATCTCTTCTTTGTCTCCTCCAAATTTCACATTCTGAAACATCCCAAAAAGAAACTTATAGCAAAAATGACAAGTTATCATATTTGAAGCATGTTTTAGGAGCATTCAAGAATCGTAACTTCCTCACACCATATCTCAAAAATTATAGTTAAGTAAGGTCTAGAATTTTAACAATATCCACCATGACATATCTCCTTTGTCTCATCCAAATTTCATATTTCGCGACATCACAAAATGAAAGCTATAGCAAAAATAGAAAGTTGACCTATTTAAAGAAGATTTCAGGAGCATTCAGGAAGCCTTACCTCCTTAGAGCATATCTCTGAAACCAAAGTCTATAATTTTAACCATAAGTACATGATGATGTTTTATCTATATCATCTTATTTTCATAATCTAAAACATCCCAAAACCAAATTTATAACAAAAATTCCAAGTCGACCTGTTTGAAGAAGATTTAAAGAACACTCAAGAAGCCCAACTTCCTTAGATAATATCTCTGAAATTATAGTGAACCATGGTTTTTAATTTGAATCGCAGGTACATGATGATATTCTATCTATATTATCCAAGTTTCACAACATGAGACATCCAAAAACAATTTTCCTAGTGAAAATTCCAAGCTAACCTCTTTGAAGAAGATTCCAAGAGCGTTCAGGACGCTTGACTTCCTTAGACCATATCTTTGAAATTATAGTGAATCAAGGTCTAAATTTTAACCAAATTTACTATATATTCTAATTGTATCCTCCATGTTTCACGTTTTGAAACATCCCAAAAGAAAATTTATAGATAAAATTCCAAGATGACTCGTTCACCCCATAAACCAAATTTTTGCTTCCACCTTTAGACAACAAGAGTCACCCAAAAATATATTTCTTGGCTTCTCTTGATACCTCAAATATATGCTTGCATTATACCCAAATTAACTCATATTCCCTTTATTTATAGTTTTTGTATGTTCCTACGGAGTTAGAGGGAGTTCCCTATATCATTGGGAAGGTTTCATAATAATATTTCCAACTATATATCTTATCATCTCATTTGGGCTATCCTAATTGGAGTAAAAATTCCTTCAAAGATAGGGTATCTAAATGGGGCATCAAAAGCCCACAAACAATATTTCCAACAATCTTCATTTTTCAATCTTTATCTTTGACATAAATGGTCTCCCCTTGTCTTATAAATCAATGAAAACAATATTTCCAACAATAGATACATGTTATGAAAATGTCTTAGAGAAAATCAAAACAATAGATGAGGAAAACATCCCCCTATTTATCAATGGCTATAAGTCAAAATCTACAAGAAACCATTATTAAGATAGGAGTTCACAACCACACTCAAAGCTCAAAGGTCGGATGTGGTTGAGAGTAGAGATGCTCTCAACCTATCCTAATTTCCAATACTTTCAAAAAAGAGATAGAGAGGGATAAAATAAAATTCCCCAAGTGAAAACCTCACTGAGGCACCTAGGACAAATTTCTAGTTGAAAACCTCCTAGGAGGCAGCATTAGGTTTATAATAAAGTATCCCACATCATGAAAAAAATAATAGGCATAATGGGGTAGGGCGCTAGTGAAAACCAAAAATTCCACCAATACCCTAAGGGAGAGAGAGATAGAGAGAAACCCTAACTCTTATTTAAAGGTGTTTTAGGTCTCAAATAATGGACATGTAAGTATAGATGAAAGACACAAACCCAAACAGAATCTATAGTTTCATATCTAGAAATAGGGATATAGCACTCTAAAAATACCCTTCAATAGTAAATCAACAAAAACTTAGTATCGCTACTGATCAAAACATCACAAAAAAGCCAACATCATACATACCTATTGAAAGTTTGATCCCACTTCATTTCATCCCATATTCATGCTTTAGTTCTTCCTCCTAACACTTCCCACATTACTCCTTCACTTAATCCATATAATCCACAACATCATTAACATCTTTAACATCATTGTCATCCATTTCATTACCTTGATTCTCAGAAGACCATCATTTTGTAGCAATACAAATCATGTACCATAACCAAAATTTGGATCACCTTCATCAACCATATACAACTTGCATCAAAACAACTATGTCTTGTGACAATCTTGTGCTTTCCATATATAATGCATATGTTGTTGTTGAGGACAACGATCAACTATTCAAAAAGTCAATAACAAGTTATTTATCATTGCAACATCATGTAAAGACATCCTTAAAATGCTTCTCAAATACACAGGTGACAACAATTCTATATCTATATAAGTATTATACAAGATATATACAACGATTATATAAGAACTTTCAAAGTCCAACATCAACATACAACCTTCAATCATTTCACTATACAATAGGAGAAATTAGTCATTTTGACTTTGTAATCCTGGAAAGTTAATTGCAACACTAACAAAACAAGCATCAACATGTAGATTGAGTCAACTACATCAACAAAAAAAATCAACATCAACTTGAGGAAAGCCACAATAACAAACCTACAACACATTACAATATTCATTGTTTTCAAAATAAAAATGAAACTTTTACAAGGTATGGGCATCAATATTGTGTTGATGATCTTTGATAGTGGCTAAAGTATGATGCTCAAAATATTCATACTCCACAAACCCACTCCCCCATTCATTTCCACTATCACCATGCGTAACCACTATACAACATGCAAAACTTCGCATGCGACATGTATTTCACTCTTTCACCCAGTTTCACTTATTTTCGCATCATGCATCATCCAACTATCCATTTCATGCATCATCCACCATATCCACCCATTATCATCCACTTCAATACTTTAGATAACCAAAAAAATCAAAATTGTGCAGTAAAACAATCACCTACAAGTAGCTACAATAAGCTACAAGAAGTAGGGTTTTTACATTGCTTTAAAAAGCTATACAAAGTAAGCTTTATGCACCATGTTAGGAAGCTATTGGAAAGGTTATGAACATTTGTTGTAGAAAACTATGGGAATCTACAAGAGACTATACAAGTCATTATTTTCAACTTGGACCATCAAATCCAACAAAAAGGGACCTCTACAATCCATAAACAGTTCAAAAAGATTTCTAAAAAGCCTTTATGTGTACCTATCAAACCAACTATACAATAGGTATGCCACTCACTCATAGATCAATTCATTCTCATTTAATTAGCTAATCATATCATGAAATTTTGGTCACGGTCAACTACACCAAAATTTTCGCATCACCTAGTAAGGTCGGCCTTGGATCTCCACAGGAGGGGTGTCTAAATTATTTTAGGTTGTAATTTAAGTTATCAATGGTTTGCAAATAAAAAATCATTGTTGCATTGGTCAAATAGAAAAATAATCAAGGGTAAAGGAATTGATTCCAAAATTCATGTCATTATCATGAAAGGGATAATTCAAATGGGAGAAATTTTTGAGATAATGATGAAAGAGTATTCGGGATACCTAGACTCATTATGCAAGAGCCTTACATGCATGCAAAAAAAAAAAAACCCCAACACACAATTTCACATAGTTTAGTGATTGAGTAAGATTACAAGAGCAGAGAAGGTGCTACTACAAGTTATAAAGTAAAGGATCATAACAAATTTAGGGTTTCCAAAGGGAAACACCAATTATAATAAGATATTGTGAGACTTTAATGTCAAATACATTCACTAACCATACAATTTTCCTTTCCATTTTTGATTAGAGGTTTGTACAATATATAATTTTTTCCTCAAAGCTTAATTTTTACATAAAAATTGTGTCAAGAAGCCAACTCCAAGATTCCTCTTATAGGCTCATGGAAATTATTTAATTAGGTATTTTTCTTAGAATTCCAACCCTGAGCACATCCAAAAATTGTACCTTATTCTCAAATTGTGATAGAGGTTCCTTAGCCAATATTTTTTACCAAACCTATTTCCTCATAAATTGGCATAGGGAATCGAACCTGGGGAATTCATGCGCACAATAGGTTGTCGCTCATTATAGTCAAAGTGTACCACTCCTTATCATCAACAAGTAGGAATTTGGCACAAAACCATACCTTGTCTGTTGGGTCCCTATAATACTAGTGATTACCCCATTACTATGGTAGTTGTACCCTTTGTTAATATTGTTGTGCCCTTATTGCCCCCATATTGTTGTTACTATGCCCCATAGAATCCCTCTATTGTTATTTTTGTGGCTTTATATTATTATTGTCAGGTCGGTTGGGTTATATTGTGACTCCTTAGACTCCTATATATAGAAAGGAAGTTTTTTCATTTGTAACATCCAAGAATTGTTCATTTATGTAATGTAAAGGAGGTTGTCCCCTCGAAGAGGTTGAATTCTAAGGCGTTGATCTATCTTTTCTATCTTTTCTTGAGCTGGTTTCATAACATTTGGTATCAGAGCCAAGTTCTAGGGTTTCGATGCTCCAAATAGGTCATCGTGCCATTATAACTTTTTTTCTGCGATGTTTCAGAAGTCGAAAAAAACCCATTTGAGAAGACATCGCGCTGCAGCTTGGGTCTGAATTTCAGAGCTTTTCGCAATATATTTGCGGAGATATGATCTGAGGAAGTTGGTCTTTTTGCAGACTCTTGAATTACATTCCAAACAGGTGACCTGGGGAAAATCGTCATAACTTCTCTCTGA
>APFE031427197.1:7437-20050 GCA_000404065.3 Pinus taeda
TAATAACAATGATATTGTTATATATTTATATATTTATGATTATTATGTTAATATTATTACAATAATATAAACTCATAATAATATTAGTAATATTAAATATTAATAATTTAGGTTTTATTAATTCAATATTAATAATATTATTAGGTTTTATTAATTCAACCATGTTTATTTTAGTATTTTTAATATTTATCTTAGAGTTTGTATATATTGGGTTTATAATATTACTCGCTTTCGTTTATCATTACTCAAGGGATTAATACTAAAAACCCAAGGGATTATGAACCAAAGGGAATAATATTAAAAATAAGGGACTAATATTATAAACCCAAAGAATTAGTGAACCAAACGAATAAATATTAAAAACCTAAGGGATCAAGAAGTGCGAGGGATTGATATTACAAATACAAGAGATTAATAAAGATGAGCGTGATTGATATTATAAACCCAAGTTAATAATAAAACCATGACTGACCATGTTTGCCTATGATTGACAATGGTTTACGATGATTGATATTATAAACCTAAGAGAATAATAAACCCAGGGGATTGATATTATAAACCCAAAAAGAAATAATAAAATGAAGCGAATAATACTAAAACCCCAAGGGATTATGAACCAAAGAGAATGATATTAAACCCATGGGACTAATATTATAAACCTAAGGAACTAATAAAACCAATGGTTTAATATTATAAACCCAAGGAATAGTGAACCCAATGATAAATATTAAAAACCTAAGGGATCAAGAAGTGCAATGGATTGATATTACAAATACAAGAGATTAATAAAGATTACCACGATTGATATTATAAACCCAAGTTAATAATAAACCCATGGTTGACCATGTTGTGCTACGATTGATAATGGTTTACCATGATTGATATTATAAACCTAAGGGAATAATAAACCCAAGGGATTGATATTGTAAACAAAAATGAAAAATAAACACAAGGGATTAACAGTAAAACCCGAGGGATTATGGACCCAGGGGAATAATATTAAACCCAAGAGACTAATATTATAAACCCAATATTCGTAAACCCAAATATAAATATTACAAAGACTAAAATAAACATGATTAATTTTCATGGTGGGACAATCCTTGTCTCAATGTAACATTCAACCACAGTTGACCAAGGTTGACCATGATTGATATTGTAAACCGAAGGGAATAATGAACCCAACGTATTGATATTAAAACCCAAATGAATAATAAACCAAAGGGAGTAATACTAAAACCCCAAGGGACTATGAACACAAGGGAATAATATTAATCCCAAGGGACTAATATTATAGACCCAACATTCGTAAACCTAAATGTAAATATTACAATGACCAAAATAAACGTGATTTATTCTCATGGTGAGGCAATATTTGTCAAAATGGGACATCCAACCATTGGAGTAATATGGTAAACCAAAATATAAATATTACAAAAATGAAAATAAACATGGTTTAATTTCATGGTGAGACAATCTTTGTCAAAATGTGGCATTCAACCATTGGACTAATATTATAAACCCAACATTAGTATACCCAAATATAAATACTACAAACATTAAATTAAACATGATTTATTTTGATGGTGAGACAATCCTTTTCATAATGCGACATTCAACCATGGTTGAACACGATTGATAATATAAACCTAGGGCAATAATAAACCCAAGGGATTGATATTATAAACCCAAATGAATAATAAACCCAAGGGATTACTACTAAAATCCCAAGGGATTGTGAACCCAAGGGAATAATATTAAATCCAAGGGACTAATATTATAAACCTAAGGGAATAATAAACCCAAGGGATTGATATTATAAGCCTAAAAGAATAATAAAACTAAGGGATCAATACTAGAACCCAAAGGGATTATGAACCCAAGGAAATAATATTAAACCCATGGGATTAATATTATAAACCCAACATTGTTAAACCCAAATATAAACACTACAAACACTAAAATAAACATGGTTTATTTTGATGGTGAGACAATCATTGTCACAATCCCTTGTTGATAATTTAAACCTAAGGAAATAATAAACCCAAGGGATTGATATTATAAATCCAAATGAATAATAAACCCAAGGGATTAATATTAAAACCCCAAGGGATTGTGAACCTAAGAGAACAATATTAAACCCAAGGGACTAATATTATAAACCTAAGGGAATAATAAACCCAAGGGATTGATAATATAAACCTAAAGGAATAATAAAACTAAGGGATCAATATTAAAACCCCAAGGGATTATGAACCCAAGGAAATAAGATTAAATCCATTGACTAATATTATAAACCCAACATTGTTAAACCCAAATATAAATGCTACAAACAATTAAATAAACATGGTTTATTTTGATGCTGAGACAATCGTTGTTATAATGCCACATTCAAACATGGTTGACCATGGTTTGCTATGATTGACAATGGTTGACCATGATTGATATGCTAAACGCAAAGCAATAATAAAAAGAAGGAATTAATACTAAAACCCCAAGGGATTATGAACCGATGGGAATAATATTAAACCCATGGGATTAATATTATAAACCCAAGGAACTAATAAACCCAATGGTTTAATATTATAAACCCAAGGAATTAGTGAACCAAACAGATAAATGTTAAAAACTTAAGGGATCAAGAAGCGCAAGGGATTGATATTACAAATACAAGAGATTAATAAAGATGAACATGATTGATATTATAAACCCAAGTTGTTTTCGGCGTGGTGGCATGGTGGAGCGTGGGAGTCTATGGAAGAACACGGCGGATAGCTTCTACATGAGGGTTTCTCCATGGGTGGTAGAAGAGGGAGGAGCTCCACTCCCTCCTTCAAAGAGGTAGTGGTTAACAGGGGAAAGACACCCCTAGAATCAGGAAGAGGTAACTCGACGGTAGAAGAAGAAGATAGGGACAAGGAAACTGTCAGTAACAAGGAGAAGAAAAATGATGGCATAAAAGACAAGGAGGAAAATGACAAAAGACAGGGAACAAAAAACAAGAATCAAAAGGGAACGTGCACGGCCAAAGCTGAGATCACTCCCAGAGTAATCTTAAATAACCAGAGTTGCAGGCCCACAGGGAGCACATGCAGACTTATGCAATCATATGCAGATTCATAGGACTATGGCCCACCGAAAAGGCTTTACAAACATGGATTAGAAAGCACTGCAAGCCTAAAGGAAGCATTGATCTTCATCTAGGATCCAAGGGTTTTTTCATTGTGGTGTTTGCCAACATTGAGGACAAAGACAGAGTGTTTGAAGGTGGGCCCTACTTCTTTATAGCACCAGGGCTCTATATGAGGCCGTGGAAGATGAACTTCGTGCCGCAGTGGGAAACCTTTACCTCAGTCCCGGTTTGGGTAAGACTCTATTCATTAACTCTAGATTATTGGCAAATAGATTCACTAACAGCTATAGGCAATAAATTAGGGAGGTATGTAAAAACTTCAGAAGCCACAAGGAGGGGAAAATATACCTCCTTTGCTAGGATTTGTGTAGAGATGGACTTATTTGGATCACTTCTAGATGAGGTGATATTGGAGGTGTACAATGAGGAATGGGTGTAGACGGTTGACTACAAGCATATTCCTTTTAGATGTCAAAAATGTCATGAACATGGGAGCCTTCTTAGAGACTGCCCTCTCAGTAAGATAGAGAGAAAAATTAATCCCAACACAATGAAAGAAACCGAGGGCTTTCACAAAGTAGCTCATAAAGGTAGAAATGGAAAAAAAGGGCCAAAAAATCACCAAAGCAGAGATCAAAAAGGGAGCTAGAACTAGTTCCAAGTTCTTGAAGAGGAGGAGGATACAGCAGTCAAAAATCAAGAAATGAAGGATGGATATGTTAAGCAGGACAAGGAAGAAGAACAAGATCAAGAAAAGGTAAAGGAAAATTAGAAAGAGATCATGACGAGTGAATCAGAGATTATTATGGATCAGGAAATGACTTAGAGTGAGATGGAAATGGAAGACAATGAGCTGCAAGAGATTCCTGATAGAGAAAACCTAGATCTAGAAGGGTTCATGAGTAAAGGAACAACGAGTGGGGTAGAATATCTACCAAAACAAGAATGCAATCGAATAAAGTAGTTATTCTTATGAAAAACTCAAGCAAAGGACTCGGGCAAAGATAAAAACATGGAAAGACAAGCCAACCATGGAATAAAAGTAGTAAAATTGACTCCAGGATTAGCTCCAAGAAACCCGGCCAAAAAAAGGGCAGAAAAAAACAGAATGAGCTATTAATGGAATGTGGAAAGCTCATGATAGAATCAGGTAAGATGAAGATCTAACCAGTTACTCCTTTACCAATATGTAATTATGAAGTTTACAACTTGGATCATCAGAGGTCCAGGAAGCAAAACAAAGCAGAGGATATTGAATAATAGAATGAAGCAGGTAGCTCCAGATATTATTTTTGTCCAAGAAACGAAATGCTTTGTTCAAAAGATAAGACAAATACATAGTAAGTGGCATAGTAGATATGAGTTTATTGAAGTCAAAGTAGAAAATACAGTAGGGGGTATGCTTCTCTTCTGGAATCCCCAAAAAATAGGTATTATTGATGCAGAGGCATCAAGGAATTATTTATCAGTTGTTATTCAACCTATAGGTGGCAGGGACACTTATCTTGTAATGAATGTTTATGGCCCTCAAAGGTTAGATGAAAAAATTAGGTTTATTGATTCCTTAGTGAATGTCCAAAATAGATTTGCAGGGCTACTGTGGGTTATAAGAAGAGATTTCAACATGATTAGATCTCTCTCGGAGAAAAAAAAGGGGTACAAGAACACTAAATAAATATTCCTCAGCTTTCCAATGTTTTTCAAAAAACATGAAGCTGGTGGACATTGAGACAAACAATGGCCTTTGCACATGGAACAACAAAAGAGGAGGTGATTCTCATGTAGCTTCCAAGCTAGACAGATTCATGATCTCTAAAGAACTCCTGCTTCTAGACAAGGAAATAATAGTGGATATTCTTCATTTTGGAGGGTCAGATCACTAGCTGATTCAGATGGAGATCATGGGAATTGACACCCCAAGAAGCAAACCGTTCAGGTTTGAAAATATATGGCTGTCACACCCAGATTTCTACAACAACATTAGAAAATGTTGGGCTGAAGATCTGCAGATTCAGGGATCTTCTATGTTCTTTCTGCATAAAAGACTAAAGCACATCAAGAAGAAGCTAAAATAATGGAACCAAAAGGAATTTGGAAATATTTTCACAAGTAAAAAAATGGTAGAAAACAAAATTCTAGAGCTCAATCAAGCTTTGATCTGGAATGGCTTTGATAAAGAAAATAATGATCTAGCAGAGAAATACCGACAAGAATGGGAAATGTTGTGCAAACAAGAAGAAAGTTTTTGAAAAAAAAATCTAGGGTTCTATGGCTGAAAGAAGGAGAATGCAATAAGAAAAGTTTTCACAGATCTACCATTGCGAACAGAACTCACAGTAGAATCTCTTCGATCAAGGATGAAAATGGCAAAATTCATTAATCCCATGAGGAGATAGATGCAGTGTTAGTAAAGCATTTTCGGGACATTGCCAAAGAAAATGTTTCTGAAAGAGAACCTTTCATCAAGGACATAATTAAACATATAGCTAAACTGGTCTCTAGAGAGGACAACTGTAATTTCAATAGACCTGTAATGGAAAAGGATATCAGTGAGGTCCTCAAGGAAATGCAAATAGGAAAGGCACCAAGACCGGATGGGTTTATTGTGGATTTCTTTAAAGTCTGCTGGAATATTGTTAAAAGGGACATAGTGGATATTGTGGAAGACTCTAGAAGAAATAAGACTATCTTGAAAGCTCTCAATACCTCCTTTATTGCCCTTATTCTAAAACAAGATAATGCTCAAACTCCAGAGAGATATAGGTCCATTGCCTTATGCAGTGCTGTCTACAAGATAATTTCCAAAGTTGTGGCTAACAAACTTAAGCCCCTACTACCCAGGCTTATCTCAGGGGAACAAATAGGGTATGTAGAAGGAAGACAAATTCTGGACAACATAATTCAAGCTCACAAGGTGGTTCATTCGTTAACACGCAACAAGAGAGCGGACATGATCATGCAACTGGACATAGCCAAAGCATATGACAAAGTGAATTGGATATACATCAAGAAAGTGCTCACATCATTTGGTTTTGATCATAATTCTGTCAGATGGGTCATGGCCCTGGTGACTTCTTCCAGATTTTCAATTTTGGTGAATGGCTCTCCTTCTGAAATTTTTCTCCCTTCCAGAGGTCTTAGATAGGGAGATCTGCTTTCTCCCTTTCTCTTCATCCTCATGATGGAAGGGCTAGGGCGATCCATCAAGAATGCAAGAGTGATGGGAAAAATTCAAGGACTCCAACTTTTGGAGAATGGACAAGTCCTGACTCATCAACAATTTCTAGATGACACCATGTTACATGGAATTCCCAAAGTTAAATAAGCATGGGCTTACAAACAAATTTTGAGTGACTTCGTGAAGGCTACAGATATGGAAGTTAACCTTACCAAATGAAAAATCTTTTTCTTTAACAGTCACATCGCCATATAGAGAAATGTCTCTAGAATTTTAGGCTTTCAAAGAGAATCCCTTCCCTCTAAGTATTTGGGAGTTCCTCTTATAGCTAAACCATGACATAAGAGAATATGGGATCCATTGGCTACTAAAATGCAAGATAAGGTTAGGAAATGGACAAACAGATCTCTAAATGTAGTTGGTAGATTGGTGCTTATTAAAGCAGTTCTCCAAGCTATCCCAATCTTTATGCTATCAGCTCTCCCAGCTCCAATTGGAGTCTTACAATGATTCTAGAATATTCAACGAGATTTTCTGTGGGGTAAAGAGGGAACAAGGAAAAAAAGGGATTTAGTCTCATGGGAAAAGATCTGCAAACCCAAGAATCAAGGCGGTTTGGGTTGGGACAATCTAGAGATCCTCAACAAGGCTCTTGGGGTAAAACTTTGGTGGAGATGGGTTAAGGATCCGAAAGCTCAATGGGAAAGCATCTCGAAGGAAAAATATGCAAATTCTTGGCCGAATTATGATATAATACGTATGACAGGAACAGTGAAAGGCTCCCCCATATTGAACAAGGCATGGGAGAACAAAGAAGTGGTTCAAAAGAATAGTTTCTGGGAAATCAGATTGGGAGATTTGGCACTTTTCTGGGAGGACAAATGGCAACAAGAACCTAATCTTCTAAGGGAAGAATTTTTAGGCCTCCAGCAAGAGACTAACAATCAAGGATTAGTTAAGGTAAAAGACTTTTGGGAGAATCAACATAATACAGGAAAGTGGAGAATTTGGAAAAAAATAGGAAGCAGAGAGGATAGGATGCTCAACAGTAAAGCTGAGTCCCTTAAAAGAATGCTGGAACAGAGATTCATTCTTGTAATGAAAGGGACGGACCAACTGAGATGGGGCACCAATAAAGAGGGAAACTTTAATATCAAGGAGCTAAAGGTCTTCTCCTTGAGCTGGCATCACAAGTTCCAAATAAAACTTGGCAGAAGCTTTAGAAGCACAAAGGTTGGATGAAAATCAAACTCTTCATGTGGCTAGTTCACCACCGAAAAATTCTAACCTGGGACAACCTCAAAAAAAGAGACATGTTGGGTCCCTCCAAATGTCATCTTTGTGAAACCTAGGAGGAGACAATCGAACATATTCTCAACAGCTGTATTTTCACAGATAGGATATGGGATTTCTTTACCAACATCTTCAGACAGCCTGATAGAGAAAAAGGAAGTATTGGTAACACTCTTAACAATAGGAGGAATAATTACTCTGATAATGAAGTTCTCAATTCTACCTGGGAACTCTTGTCGGGTTTCATTATATGGAATGTGTGGATGGAAAGAAGAAAAAGAATGTTCAAAGAGGAAAAGACTGACTCTCTTAGCCTGGTGAAGCTGATTGTAAAACTACTTAAGGAGATAGTGGGGACCATAGTCAGGAATCTCCCCAAAAATCCTCCATCAGTAGAAGATTTTAGAATCCTTCTACCATTAGACATGCAGGGGCTTACTCCTCAAAGACCAAGAGGGAAAAAAAACATGAGAGATGAAGTGGAGGAATTCTGACATCATCCCCTGAAGTTTTTTTAAAGTACACCATTGATGGAGCTTCCAAAGGCAACCCATGGGAGGCTGGCTTTGGGGGAGCTCTAAAGGATGAAACAGGTAGAATAATCAACCTCTTCCATGGGCACTTGGGAAAAGCCACCAACAACATGGCAGAGCTTATGGCTTTGTAACAATGCTTAGAATTTATGATACAAAACAATTGCCAAAATGTCATATTAAAGGCGGATTCAGAGTTAGTCATCAACGCAGCTAGAAGGATCAGTAATGGAACAAGGCCGAAAAAGGTCACAAAACACTGGAGGTTAACACAGGTTCTTTAGAGAATTCAAGTTCATCTTCAGAAACTTTGTGCTCTCAGATTTATACACCTAAAAAGAAAGGCAAACAAATTGGTAGATTATCTTTCCAACCAAGGTGTCAGCTACAAGGACAGTGCTATCTTATGGAGGTGGAACAGTATGGCACAGAGCAACCTGAAAAAACTTTGTCATAACCAGGCGGAGGAAGACATGGAAAAGTATAGATGCAAAATGATAGAAATAAATCAGTTATGATCAGAGATCATAGGGCTGCTATAGGTTGGACAAAAAGGCTCATGATGGAAGATAAGCCAAAGTCAGTGATTAAGTTGACAATGATTAGAATTATTCTCCATGATGGGGGTCAGAGTTTCCCTGACCGAAGAAATCAGCATCTCATACTGCAGCATCAGCTCAATGGTTTCCCTGTAGACTGGTGTAGAGTCACCCTTGTTTGGATTTGCGGCGGTTGTTTCCTCTCTATTTTGTTCCCAAAGAATGGGTGCACCGTTTGGCATTCTCATTTGTCGCACTACCCGGAGTATTCTGTCCAAAATCTGCTCACCAGATTGGAGGTGGTTTTCTGGCGATCGCTTGCCCCGAAGGTGGATTTTGGTTTTCCCGTTTTGGCAATGATTCCTTTCAAAGGTTTACACGTGGAGGTGGATCCAGTGGGAATACCGCCCGCATCACACACTATAGTTCGATAGTTTTGGGGGGTATGATACATTCTAGACTGTCCGATCATTTGATATTAAGTGACGGCTGGGATGGTTCGTGTAGTTTGGTGGTCGGGCTTGTTAGGTTTCGAGCTTCTTTCCTTCGTGATTGCGTCTGCTGCCGTGGGATTGGATGAGAATTTTTAACGATATAGATTTCTGAGATAGGTCTGGCCTCATTTCTCTTCTCTTTCATCATTTGGAGTTAAAACCACTTCTAAGTCGGTTTTGGTGCAATTGCTCTGCGTTTCAGAGGATGGCAGTTTCGTTGTCGGGGCAATGATCCCATACATCTGCTGACACATGGCTGAGGGTGGAGATTAAAAACCACCCTCATCGCACCTTAACCAGTGGTCACTTCTGGCATGCAATTTTAGGAGCGACTGTCCGATCACTGCAGACCTGATTGACGATCAGGATGGTGCATGCGGTTTGGTGGGTCTGAAGGAATACTTTTTTGGTTTCCTTTCGTAGCGTTAAGCTTTTCCACCGTCGGATTTATCTTAAATCTCTCACGGTAGACTTTTTGAGGTAGGATAAAGGCTTGCAGGCACAGGGTTCAGTTGAGAGAGTGCTTGCGCCTTGTGATTCTCGTCGTCATTTTTGTCATTACTCTTTCTAATGTGGCTAGGACTTTTTGAGGTCATAGGGACTAGCTTCTATAGGACCTTTTCTTTGGGGGCCTTCTCCACTCTGGGGAAAGGAAAAATGTGTATATTGTAAACTATGTTTGATTTAATGAAACAGAAGGTATGACTCTTGCTTAAGCAAAAAGATATTATAAACCCAAGTTAATAATAAACCCAAAATATTAATACTAAAACCCCAAGGGATTATGAACTCAAGGAAATAATATTAAACCCAATGTACTAATATTAGAAACCCAACATTGTTAAGCCCTAATATAAATATTAGAAAGACTAAAATAAACATGGTTTATTTTCATGGTGAGACAATCCTTGTCACAATGTGACGTTCAACCATGGTTGAACATGGTTGTCTATGATTGACAATGGTTGACCATGATTGATATTATAAACCTAAGGGAATAATAAACCCAAGGGATTGATATTATAAACCTAAAGGAATAATAAAACTAAGGGATCAATACTAAAACCCCAAGGGATTATGAACCCAATGAAATGATATTAAACCCATGGGACTAATATTATAAACCCAACATTGTTAAACCCAAATATAATCACTACAAACACTAAAATAAACATGGTTTATTTTGATGGTGAGACAATCGTTGTCACAATGTGACATTAAAATATGGTTTACCATGATTGATATTCTAAACGAAAAGCAATAATAAAACGAAGGGATTAATACTAAAACCCCAAGGGATTATGAACTGAAGGCAGTAACATTAAACCCATGGGACTAATATTATAAATCCAACATTGGTAAACCCAAATATAAATACTACAAACACAAAGATAAACATAGTTTATTTTGATGGTGAGAAAATCCTTGTCACAATGTGACATTCAAACATGGTTGACGATGTTTTCCTATGATTGATATTATAATCCTAAGGGACCGAAAAAACCCAAAGGATTGATATTATAAACCGAAATGAATAATAAACCCAAGGGATTAGTACTAAAACCGTAAGGGATTATGAACCCAAGGGAATTATTAAGCCCAATAAACCCAAGGGAATAATATAAACCCAACATTCATAAACCCAAATATAAATATTAAAAACGCTAAAATAAACATGGTTTATTTTCATGGTGGGACAATCTTTGTCAAACTACGACATTCAACCATGGGAATAATATTATAAACCCAACATTGGTAAACCCAACAATAAATACTACTAACACTAAAATAAGCATGGTTTATTTTGATGGTGAGACAATTCTTGTCGCAATGTGACATTCAACCATGCTTGACCATGTTTTGCTATGATTGAAAATGGTTTACCATTATTGATATTATAAACCTAAGTGAATAATAAACCCAAGGGATTGATATTATAAATCCAAATGAATAATAAACCCAAGGAATTAATACTAAAACCTGAGGGATTACCCAAGGGAATAAAATTAAACCAAAGGGACTAATATTATAAACTCAACATTCATAAACCCAAATGTAAATATTACAAAGACTAAAATAAACATGATTTATTTTCATGGTGAGACAATCCTTGTCATAATGTGACATTCAACCATGGTTGACCATGATTGATATTATAAACCTAAAGGAATAAACCCAAGCAATTGATATTAAAACCCCAAGGGATTATGAACCCGAGGAATAATATTACGCCCAACAAACCTAAGGGAATAATATAAACCCAACATTCGTAAACCCAAATATAAATATTACAAACACTAAAATAAACATTCTTTATTTTCATGGTGGGACAATCTTTGTGAAAATGTGACATTCAACCATGGGAATAATATTATTAAACCCAACTTATTTACATTAATACTAAAATCCCAAGGGATTAATACTAAAACCCCAAGGGGTTATGAACCCAAGGGAATAATATTAAGCCCAAGGAACTAATGTTATAAACCGAAATATATATACTAGAAACACAAAAATAAACATGGTTTATTTTGATTGTGAGACAATCTTTGTCAGAATGCAGTATTCAAACATGGTTGACCATGGTTGGGTATGATTGGCAATGGTTGACCATGATTAATATTATAAACCCAAGGGATTAATACTAAAACCCCAAGGGATTATGAACCTAAGTGAATACTATTAAACCCAAAGGACTAATATTATAAACCTAACGTATATAAACCCTAAGACAAATATTATAAACATTGAAATAAACATGATCGACCATTATTGATATTCATATTGAGACAATCCTTATCACAATTCCATGTTGGAACATGGTTGACATCATAATAAACCATGTTTTCCTCAGGAATAATAAACCCAAGCGATTGATATTCTAAACCCAAGAGATTAATACTAAAACCCCAAGGGATTATGAAACAGAGGGAATACTATTAAACAAAAGAGACTAATAATATAAACCCAAGGGAATAATAAACCTAAGGGATTGGTATAATAAACCCAAAGGAATAATAAACCCAAGGGATTATTATTTATTTTCATGGTGAGACAATCATTGTCACAATGTGACATTCAAGTATGGTTGGCTATGATTGACAATGGTTTACCATGATCGATATTATAAACCTAAGGGAATAATAAACCGAAGGGATTAATATGAGAAACCCAAAGGAATAATAAAATGAAGCGATTAATACTAAGAGCCCAAGGGCTTATTAACCCAAGGGAACAAAATTAAATCTGAGAGACTCATATTGTAAACCCAACGTATATAAACCCTAAGAAAAATATTATAAACATTAAAATAAACACTATTGAACACCATTGATTTACATATTGAGAAAATAATTGATGGTATATTAATGTTGATGATATATCATATTAATTAATTAATTAATATAATATCAATAATATTAATAAATTAAAATAATAATAAT
>APFE031427197.1:21120-34584 GCA_000404065.3 Pinus taeda
AATATTTACAAGATAATTCAATTATGAAATTAATGATCAAACTGTAAGTTTTTATTACTGAAATTGTATTCGTATCACTTTGAAAAGCTTTAGTTGCATCTTGCATATGTAATTTAATTGGATTTTGCATGTTTCTAGGTAGTTATATTTGGATTCGAGTGTTTTTGGATTTATTTTCCTGGCCACCATATTTACATTTCTGTAATTTTTGGATTTTTTTTTGACAATCATATTTACATTTCTAGCAGCTTCGTATTTTTCATAGCAATCATATTTGGATTTCCAGCAATTTAGGATTTTTCATATTTGCATTTCCAACAATTTGGGAATTTTCATGGCAATCATATTTGCATTTCCAACATTTTTGCATTTCCAACATTTTTGGTGTTTTTATGGGAAACCATCTTTGCATTTACTGCGTTTCTTTTTCCAAACATGTTCACATTTTTGGAATTTTGGATGTTTTGAAACAACCATCACTAAAAGCGTGTTACAAATTTCTGAAAATTTTCCACAACCATGTTTACGTTTTTAGTTCAATCATAGATTTTGGTTTTTCCTTTTTTTAAATAATCACTAATATCATGTTCCGAAATTGTTAATAAAATAGAGAGTTTGCATTAACGAAATTGTAATTTTAAATGTTTAAATATATTCAACAACGTGGAAGAACTTTTACTACTATTTAAATATGTTTTTTCAGATTTTTTATTATATTTAAAGGAAAAAGATAAAAATTAAATGATCACTATTTCATAAAAATAAAAATAATTTTGTGGAGTAAGTTTATATATTTTAATTATTCTTGGGAACGTACATTTAGAGAAAATTTAATAAAAAATAAAAAATTATTGAGATTAAAAGAAAACTTATCGTAACTTTGTGCCTTTTTGTTTAATGAGGTTACAAGAAAATTTATCGTATAGGCTACTTCTTGGCTCATTGCTAGAATAATCCCCACCATTTAATTATTCCAATTTAATTATCAGGAATCACTGTAGGCAATTTCACATCGACTGGAGAAATAACATAGTGCTCCAATAACCCCGATGCAACAGTACATGGAATATCAGAAATCGTTATCCGTGATTCCAACACTCTAATGCTAGGCTCCTTCCGTTCCGATCTGGCGATGCAATAACAATTGCGGACCTGATAACTTTCTACTCTTCTCTATAATGGTTCGGGTCTGGACTATTGGATTTCAAACTTCGACAGTTCTAAAGATCCCTTCCACTCCACTTTTGGTTCTTGCAATGCAATAATATAATGTACACTTCATATTTTAATAGTTCTATCTTTAATAAAGACAAAATTAATATAATATTTCAAAATTTTATGTGTTCTAATTACAACTTGAGATCCATATATTTATTATGTGTTGTTATTTTCCAGTTTACATCAAATTTTTTAATGTTTTTCTACTCTTTCAAAACCATTTATAATATTGTATTGTTCTTTCCCACTTTACATTCTAAAATTTATGTTTAGTGAAACTATAAATTTTTAAAAATAAACTTCAAAATTACTATTTCATACATATGAACATGTATAATTTAATAAATACACAAATCTTTAATAATTTCACTATGTACATACATCTGAAATAGTTCCAAAAATCTTAACGCAGGCACTAGAAATGATAGTTATTAGTGATATATGCTTTCATCAAAATAATTGGATAAATCTTTAATGGAGTAACCCATTATGGTAATCATCCATCCCCCACCATTATGATGCTTTTATGTTGCATAAATATGTAAACAATCGATCTTTTCTTTTCCGTAAATATATATAAGGACTTTGTCAGATCTTAAATACGTTACAGATAAATCTTTCTATCACACAATATTATAAATGCTTCGTAAGTTCTTCACTAAGTGAACGTGAGGTGCGGTTATCATAGGTTTAGGGTTTAATCTTTGGCAAGAATATATGTTTAAGAGTTGTTTTTAAAAGTTATTAAATATTTAAAACTAACGAAAACATATTTAGTATTTATTTTTAATGAAAATAAATTTATATCTTCGAGGTGTTAAATGGGGAATTCGACTTTTTTCTCCATAAATAAAAAGAGAGGGCTTTCTGTAGATTTCACTTATTTTTTGTTTTTCAGATTGGAAGATATAGTAAGTATAAATTAACAAATTATGGTTTTAGTAATATTTTATATTTATATTTGCTATTTAAGTATAGAGTTGGTTAAAGAATTGTAGTTGTTTGGTTAGAGTTCGTATTTTTTGGACTTAAGAAAATAGGTTTGAAGCCTTCCACAAGAGTGAAAGCTTACTTTCTTATGGAGTATTTTATGGACTACCAAGTGACATGGATTTCTTTGAATAATGGTGATGATGAGTCAATACATTAATGATAGATTTTCTCATTGTATTTAAGAAAATAAATTAATACTTATTATTTAAAATATGGTTATTAATGTGTTTTTTTTAATATTTATGAATATCTAATACAAAATATTATCCACACTTTTACATTTACGTTATTATTATTATTATTATTGAAATTACTATTTCACAAATATGGACATGTATAATTTACTAGATACACAAGATCTTTAATAGTTCCACTATATAAGTACATCTAAAATAGTTCCAGAAATCTTAACGCAGGGACTGGAAATGATAGTTATTAGTGATATATGCTTTCATCAAAATAATTTGGATAGATCTTTAATGGAGTAACCCATTATCGTAATCATTCATCCCCACCATTATGATGCTCTTATGTTGCGTAAATATGTAACCAACCGATATTTTCTTTTCAGTAAATATATACAATGGCTTTGTCAGATCTTAAATATGTTACAGATAAATCTTTTTATCAGACAATATTATAGATGCTTCGTATGTTCTTCCCTAAGTGAATGATAAAATGGAAAATGGTTAGATGCTGAGGTGCTATTATCATAGGCTTAGGGTTTAATATTTGGCAAGAATATATGTTTTAGAGTTGTTTCAACTCTCAAGTACTTCAAGAATGATTTCTTTAATTGGAAAAAAAATGGAAACAGACATACTCTCTTAAGTTACAAGGATTAAGTTACAAGGATTAGGATATCAGATGGGTATAAAATAATCACTCTAAATCAAAAGACCAGTTGTGTGGAGTGAGTCATGACAACGATGAATGAGTTGGGTTCTGAGTTGCCAGCTTTGGAATGGTTATACTTCTATATTATACCAGTAACTGCTTTTCTTCTTGCATGGAGATTCTCGTTCTAGGGAAGCAAAAGGAGGTCGCTTCCCCCGGGGTCATTTCAATTCCCCATTCTCATAAACCTCCACATTGTTCTCGGAGTCCTTCCACACCGAACACTAGCAACTTTGTCTTTGAAATACAAGCCTCTCATGTCTCTACCCCTCGGCTCCACCCTCGCATTAGTCGTCTCCACTGCAGATGTGGCCAAGGAATTTCTCAAAACCCATGATCGGGCTTTCGCCAGTAGACCTGCAATGGCCGCCACTGAGTATTTGTCATATAATTATTCGGACATCGCCTACACTCCGTATCGCCCTTCCTGGAGGCATTTGCGTAAGCTCTACGTTTTACAGTTAATGAGCTCCACACGAATTGAACAGTTCCATTCTATAATCCCCACCATTTAATTGTTCCAATTTAATTATCGGCAATAGCTGTCGGAAATTTCATGTGGAACAGAGAAATAACATAGTGCTACAATAACCCCGAAGCACGATAGTATGTGGCCTGTCAAAAATGGATATCGGTGATTCCAACACTCCAATGCTAGGCTCCTTCCATTCCGATTTGGCATTGCAATAAAAATCGTGGACCCGATAACCTTTCCACTCTTCTCTATAATGGTTCATGTCCAGGTTGTTCAAGTTCAAACTTCGGCGGTTCCAAAGGTTCCTTCCACTCCACTTGTGGTTCTTTTGATGCCATAATGGTTCAAACCCCATACGGGTATGAACTAGATTCAATAATATTTCAAGTCCAGAACTATGTCTAGATTAAGTCTTTTTCAAAGATTTCCTCTGTAAATAGAGGTTCCATTGCGGATCATAGATTTTGGTTTTTCTTTTTTTAAATAATCACTAGTATCATGTTTTGAAATTGTTAATAAAATAGAGAGTTTACATTAATGAAATTGTAATTTTAAAATGTTTAAATATATTCAACATCGTGGAAGAACTTTTACTACTATTTAAATACCTTTTTTCATAATTTTTTATTATATTTAAAGAAAAAGGATAAAAATTAAAATGATCGCTATTTCATAAAAATAAAAATAATTTTGTTGGGTAAGTTTATCTTTTTTAATTATTCTTAGGAACTTACATTTAGAGAAAAAGTTAATAAAAAATAAAAAACTATCGATATTTAATAAAAATAAAGATAATTTTGTACAAGTAAGTTTATCTTTTTAATTATTCTTATGAACCTTAGCTCCTTCCATTCCGATCCGGCGATGCGATAATAATCGCAAACTCGATAACCTTTCCACTCTTCTCTATAATGGTTCAGGTTCAGGCTGTCGAAGTTCGGACTTCGACGGTTCCAAAGATCCCTTCCACTCCACTTGTGGTTCTTGCGATGTGATAATGGTTTGGACCCGCTATGGGTATGAACCAGATTCAATAATATTTCAAGTCCAGAACTACGTCCAGAATAAGTTTTTTTCAAATATTTCCTGTGTAAATAGAGGTTCCACTGCGGATCTTAACAATGCATGTAAGAGAACTCGTACACCGATATGAAAGGGAAACAACCCAACATGCCTAAGCTTAAGTGTTAATTGGAAACCGAAGATTGAATCACTATTAATAAAACGCAGAAAAATAATAGAACTGGAACTGATGCAGGAGCATTCAGCCCAAGAGAAATCATTGTAAATAATAGACATAGGGGGTCAAGCATTTCTAGAATTATTTTCCTAAGTTACAAGTCAGTCTAATATTTAGGCTTTTAAGTGTGATTTAATTAGATATTCTCAAAATAAATAAATGAGAAAATAGGAATTAGGGATAGCTTCTAGGCATAAAAGTAGCGAATGTGGGCCATTAAGGGATAAGGAGGCTTTTCTTGTTTTTAAAATAGGAAAAGATGGAATAAAGCCTAAGAGACTTTTGTATGCATTGCATGTAGAGTTAGAGCTTTTATTGGAGTGGTTTAAGGAAAGTATGGGATTAGTAATCCAATCTCAGTTATATATATATGTATGTAAGCCTACTGGCAAGAGAGAGAGAGAGGGAGAGTAGGCTTAGACAGCAAGGCTGTAAGCCTTTAGCAAATTGTAAGGCCATGACTGTTGAATATCTAGCCACGAAGAAAGGTTGTAAGTATTTATTTGCATTTGTTAATGTAAAACCAGTGTGTTTCTAGAATTGTTGAGTTTGATTCATTAAGTGGTGGAATATTTTTGTAACTAGATTTTAAGTGTAATACACGTTTCATATAATTTGGTTGTGAAGACATCGAATCGAACGTAGTGTGAATGACTATTTGTTTTATATGAAATTGTGTGAAATTGTGGAGTTAGAAAATCGATCTCAATGGATCGATTCCAAGGAGATAGAATTCTAAATTGCCAATGAATGTTTGAAAGAGGGCGCTATTGCATAGATATGGTGAATTGGTACTGTGAAATCACTGAATTTGTTTGGTTAAATCCACCACTTCCACGTTGAATAAGGATTATTAAAGACGTTACTGGGATGTGCGTTTAAAAAAGACTAAAAACATATCATTTAAGTCTGGGTGCTATCGTGCATAGGTGAGAAGGCTGCGTTATTAATTGTGTAGACATCCTATTCACAGTTATTGCTTGAAGGCGATTCTCCAACATTCGAGGGCAGAGTATATGCGTTGAATTTCTTTATCGTTTTGATTGAACACTGATAGCTGGGCGTTACTGATTGTGTGGACAGTGTATATGCGTGGGGTATATGTGTATATGCGTGGAGTTTCGTTATAATTTTGTTGATTACAGATAGTTGTGTGTTCTGAGACAACTGCGTGGAGAGGGGTCAGCTCGCAGAGCAGTTATTACCCAATTATATCAACAGCAACAAAGCCCGTGCCTACAACAAATGAAATTCAATCTGATTTGAATACTGTGTGCTCCTAAATTAATTCGCTGAATGCTCTGTTGCCCACATCACATAGCGATTGAGTTGTTGGATGGTTTGAATTCCACGGTGATGGTTTGAAAGCTTTCATATGATATTTAATAGTCTTATGATCATTGTGAATTAATCAAGTTTCCAAGAGAGAGATTTTAAAAGATCCTAGTTATATGCACGCCTGGCTTGCATCAAGTGGTATCAGAGCAGGAATAGCTATGTTTGAAGATTCAAGTTTTTAAGTAAGTTAATTGCATGTGATGAATGAATGTTAGATTTTTGGAACTGATGAATATTGTAGCAGAGAGATGCAGTGCAGTTGAGGAAGTGAAACAAGATCATGCAAGATCTTAAAGGCATAGTGAAGAAATCTCAGCGGGAAGAAGTAGATCACAGCTAGAGTGTAGTGATAAAGGAGTCCAGCAATGGATTCTAAGTGAATGTGGCAGAACCTAGAGATTCAACAGAGGTTGAGTAAAGTTGTAGATAAGAGAAGCCTACAGGAGTAGTAGAGGATGCTTGAAAGGTTCCAGCAGAGGACCAATGATTACCGAAAGACCAGATCCGGAGGGAAGGATTGGTGAGGTAAGTGGCAGTAAGAGAGTTTGCTATGGTAGAGGCTTCATGCAACTCATAGGTGAGGAACACATGGCGAAAGAGATCACTACTGAAAGTCATAAAGGAGAGAGCAGAGGTAAAAAAATAGGCCACAGTGGAAAATAGAAGAAATATGCCAAGGAAAATGGCGTAAGACAGCAATTGACTCAAGAAGAGTATGAGAAAGAGAAAGCTGAGATAGTAGTTCATCTTGAGCTATTGATGGAGTTGTTACGAGAAAATGTGAAAGACGAGAGACATGGTGTGCTGATGAGGAAGAGAGTGAAGTGGCAGAGGCTACAGTACAAAATAGATTTACAGATAAGCATGCAGTTAACAGGGGAGCTAAGGAAGCTGGAGCAGATAATGGATGTACAGTTGAGACGGGAAGGACCTAGAGCAGCTGAGTTGGAAGAGGAGGTTTCCATTGGTGAAATAATGGAGGAAGCAGTTAAGACTGAAAAGCCTTGTGATTTAAAAACTAATGAGTTGTGCATGTTTGCAGGTACAAAACAGGGAGATGAACAAGCTTTAGAATTTGTTCAAGAAGAGTTGAATCTGAAGGCTGTCCAGATCGATGATGAGAAAATGAAGACGAAGGAGTCTAATCAAAATGTTGGACTAGCTGATGGTTGGTCAACATTTGTTGAAGGTATAGAAAATTCTGTGAAGTTTCCAAGTTCTACTGCTAAGGAAGTTGTTGAATTGTATAGAAAACTAGATCTCGAGAGAAGAGAGTTGGAGAGACAGAGGACTTATGTGCAGGATAATTTGCTGAAGAAGCAAGAAAAGAGAGTTTTCATGAATGACAGTCATGGAGTAGATGATGGTAAGAAGGAGAGACTAGCTAACAGTCTCTTGATGAATGCAAATCAACATACTGATGTGGTGACAAAGGAGTTGGGAAGAAACTTAGAGCAACATAATGAAGTGTTGCCTGGGAAAGCTGAGGAGAAAGCCAGTGAAAATTTGCTGAGTCTTGAAGAAAAGTTTGGAGCTGCTACAGTGACAAAAAATGAAGCTACAGTATTTGAAGAAGTTGATTTGATCAATCAAGATGATAATGGACAATCACTGAAGATGGTCGAAAGAGAAGATGGAGATTATGCTGGAGTTAATTTGCAACATATTGATGAAATTGCAGATGATGAGAAAAGGAATGTTGTAGAGGGACAAGAAGTTTGGGAGGCAGCAACATCCATAGTGACAGCTAGAGCAACATGTGGGGCAATATTTATGGTGGCAGCTGAGACAACACTGGGAGCAGCAAAATCTATGGGGGCACTGACGCCTTATATTTTTTATTCTAACAATTGTTTTGTGAGTACAGGTCTAAATGAAGATGCTGGAGAAAATCTGTTAGACAAAGAAATTGAAATGATGAGGCGGATGATGATGAAGGAATCCCGAAAGAGACCAGCAACAATAAAGCAAAAGGGAAGAAGCAAAAGAAAGACAACAGAAGATTGTGAGAGTGCAGTTAGTGGAGCAAGGCAACATAAGATATGGAGACCTGGAGAAGAACCACAAACAGAAGCAGTTACAAATGGGAAGTTGCAACACAAGATATGGGATCCAGGCGAACATAGATCTGAACACATGATCAGGAGATCATGAATTGTTTCTACCTTGGGAGTCTGATGCAAGAGCATTCAACCCAGGAGAAATCATTGTAAATAATAGACATAGGGGGTCAAGCATTTCTATAATTATTTTCCTAAGTTACAAGTCAGTCTAATATTTAGGCTTTTAAGTGTGATTTAATTAGATATTCTCAAAATAAATAAATGAGAAAATAGGAATTAGGGAGAGCTTTTAGGCATAAAAGCAGTGAATGTGGGCTATTAAGGGATAAGGAGGCTTTTCTTGTTTTTAAAACAGGAAAAGATGGAATGAAGCCTAAGAGACTTTTGTAT
The DNA here is from genome assembly GCA_000404065.3 of Pinus taeda. Taxonomy (NCBI): domain Eukaryota; kingdom Viridiplantae; phylum Streptophyta; class Pinopsida; order Pinales; family Pinaceae; genus Pinus; species Pinus taeda. The sequence goes on from APFE031427197.1 coordinate 29,735, forward strand.
GCATTGCATGTAGAGTTAGAGCTTTTATTGGAGTGATTTAAGGAAAGTATGGGATTAGTAATCCAATCTTAGTTTTATATATATGTATGTAAGCCTACTGGCAAAAGAGAGAGAGGGGGAGAGTAGGCTTAGACAGCAAGGCTGTAAGCCTTCAACAAATTGTAAGGCCATGACTGTTGAATATCTGGCCACGAAGAAAGGTTGTAAGTATTTATTTGCATTTTTTAATGTAAAACCAGTGTGTTTCCAGAATTGTGGAGTTTGATTCATTAAGTGGTGGAATATTTTCGTAACTATATTTTAAGTGTAATACACGTTTCATATAATTTGGTTGTGAAGACATCGAATCGAACGCAGTGTGAATGACTGTTTGTTTTATATGAAATTGTGTGAAATCGTGGAGCTAGCAAATCGATCTCAATGGATCGATTCCAAGGAGATAGAATTCTAAATTTCCAGTGAATGTTTGAAAGAGGGCGTTATTGCATAGATATGGTGAATTGGTACTTTGAAATCACTGAATTCATTTGGTTAAATCCGCCACTTCCACATTGAATAAGGATTATGAAAGACGTTACTGGGTTGTGCGTTTAAAAATATTAAAAAGATATCATTTAAGGCTGGGCGCTATCGTGCACAGGTGAGAAGGCTGCGTTATTAATTTTGTAGACAACGTATTCACAGTTATTGCTTGAAGGCGATTCTCAAACGTTCGAGGGAAGAGTATATGCGTTGAATTTCTTTATGGTTTTGATTGAACTCTGATAGCTGTGCGTTAATAATTGTGTGGACAGCGTATATGCATGGAGTATATGTGTATATGCGTGGAATTTCATTATAATTTTGTTGATTACAGATAACTGTGTGTTCTGAGACAACTGCATGGAGAGGGGTCCGCTGGCAGAGTGGTTATTACCCAATTATATCAACAACAACAGAGCCCGTGCCTACAACAAATGAAATTCAATTTGATTTGAATACTTTGTGCTCCTAAATTAATTCGATGAATGCTCTGTTGCCCACATCACATAGCGATTCAGCTGTTGGATGGTTTGAATTCCACGGTGATGGTTTGAAAGCTTTCATATGAGATTTAATAGTCTTATAATCATTGTGAATTAATCAAGTTTCCAAGAGAGAGATTTTAAAAGATCCTGGTTATATGCAGGCCTGGCTTGCATTAGGAACTAATACACATAAAAATACCAGTTGACAGGGAACCATACAATTAGATGCATAGAGACATCATAGGGATTCATCTTTGCTCTGCTATCTACTCCTTACATAATTAGCTTCTCTACTCTCTTTCAGAAACCAGAAAGCAAAATACTCTACTTGATTTTACATTTGTTCAACGAACGAGTTTCTACTCGAAGAGCTAAGAATGGTCTTATCTGCTACGATGAAATAAGCTGAGCCAATATCGCTATTCAAAGTACACAACACAACATGCAATTTCTTTAGATAATTACAATGAGTGAGACTAACGAGAGTGAGAATGAAGAGAATGTATTAAGAAAATCCGTAATGTATAAAATTTGATACACATATTCATGAGGAGAATCAAGAAACTACAATACAATAATAATAATGGGGGATTTGATCAAATTTAATTGTTGGCTTACTTGGGGAGAGAGTAAGTGCCTGTGTCGCATGGTTGAGGTTAGCCCGTGCCCAAGGAATAACCCTCGTTCCTAGCATCTGCATATTATTAATGACTCACGTCATACATTAACCCACCCATCTGCACACAGTATTAATGACCTGCATTATACATTAACCCACCCCAACAACGAATAACCTAGTTTCATATGTTTCAAAATGCAAAGAGACATAAATTTCATTGTAATGCATGAAACGTGTCCTTATTACTTGAATTTATGCCTACATACCTCATTGTCATGGTTATGGATGATTGTCGGGCATAAATGGTTCAATCGTCATTGTAATGGATCAAAACGTGTCCTTATGCTTAACCACTCATACGTTTCAGAATGCAAAGAAACCACTCTCAAAGGCACTGTGAAAGATGGGTGTTCGACACTAATTTTTTTATTTCATTTTTTCTTAATCCTACATACGTGGTTATCAACAAGAGGCACAGTAAATTTTTAGTCATGCTTTGTGAAAAATTAATTTAAGTATAATCTAAGTATGTGTTCTAGACATGCAAGAAGGTTACTATAGCAAATTTCATTCATTGATTTAGTGACGACTACAAGAATATACTGGCATCTTTCCATCCAGTCCATCTGATCAAAGAGATTAATTAAGAAAATGATTGAATTGCTAATTCTGATAGGGAGAACACCTATCGGCATAACAAGTGCTGAAATATTTTGAATACTAATAGTTTACAATCTTGGTATGATGATGATTAAATGAAAATTTTCATAGATATGATTTATATCTCTGACATTAATGTCAATTTGTAGAGGAATTTAATTGTATTGGGTTCATGGATAGCTGAGGCACTAGTTGTACAAGTCCTTGTCTCGATCTCTATGTGCGTATTAATTCTCTGCGATTTGCTGCTTGGAGGCTGGTTGAGGACATTCCATCTGTCTTTCTTCAACCATGCTTCTGTGATTTGGTGCTTGCTGGCTGGTTGAGGACTTTCCATCTGTCTTTCTTCAACCATGCTTCTCAGAACCTGGCCTTTCCATTGGCGGCTCTTTGTAGTTGGTTGGATCGAACGATTCACCGCTTGTCAGGCATTCATATCTCAGATGAGGGGTCTCATTTGGTCATGGTTTTGCTTTGAGGGTTTTTGTCTCCCGCTTGTAGTTCAGGTTCTCCGCAGCAATTTTTCTCTGATTTGTCATCGTGGTCCCTCAAGGGGGGTTCTGAGACTCTGCCATCATTCTGAAACACAGTTAACTGAGGCATGCATATCTTCTTCTGGTAAAAATGGTTAAGGTATTTATTCATGTTTTTGTTTTTTTTTACAGCTCTTTGGTAGATCTTAGGCATGCTTATCCCGTGAGGTTCTAACACTATTTCTTTGTCATGGTGCAAGGCGAAGATCTCCAAAAATAGGGGTTTGGTGTGGGATGGTAATATTGAGTCTGTAAGTAGTTTTTGAATAGCTGAATTGAGACTGCAGGGGGTCGGAACTCTACGGTTAGTTTTGTGTTGAATGTTTTTTAAGTTTTAAAGAGCCTTACAGCCTCATCCGAAGGTGAAGGATCTAGCACTTGTGAAGGCTAGTTGTTCTGTTATTCTTATTAACTAGACTGTATGATTCTTTAACCCTTATGGTAATATTTGGGGATGAAGACATTAATAGCAAGGTTTTCTTTTCACTTCACTTCTATGTATTTTAAAGTTCCTTTTGGAATGTCGAATAATTATTCATAGTGTTCTTCAGAGTGAACCCTCAGTTGTCTACTCTATTTCTCCATATATGAATCTCATCTATTCTTGTTATCAAAAGGACTTCTGTACAGATCTTGGACATACGTAGTGTTTCTAGGTTAACTCATAAATTCCTTTATGCTTTTAAGAATAGTTTTTCTCTGAATTCCTATCATTCTAGTTATAGACACAACATTTCCTGTGATGTAGCTGTGAGGATTTTGTGTAAGTTAAATGATGTGCTTGTTCCACTTTGACTTACATTACATGGGTTTGGTTTGTATTATCCCGTTGGAAGCCAATTAAATCTGTGATAAATTTGTTCACTTCTTGTCTTGAGAAAAGAAACTACCCTTTTTTAATGGCTATTCTAGCTATTTTCCTATTTTGAATAAACGTTAATTGTATACATAAATGTGCAAGTCACGAACATAGAAGTTCTATCTTTTACAATTTTCTTTGTCATTTGTTAGTTTTCAGCAAGTCATAGAATTTCCTTACTTTCTTTCTGTTTTCTTTACTCTATGTACATGGTTTCTTTTGCTTCCAGTTTTACCCTGCAATTAGGAAATTTTAAATTACTTTTACATCCAAATACAACAATAATAATCACGAAATCTGTTACTAGTTCTTCTATAATTACATAGAGGATTTTCTTCTAGTTTATCTATATTTTCTTTGCTTTTATTTTCTAATGAAATCATTCTAAAATGAAATTGATAAGATTGTCTTGCCATATCTAAAATATCAAAGACTTGTCTTTAAGTTTACAGTAGAGTTTACAGCAGTCACTTACAATCATGATTTACTGAAATGGTTCTGAAATGAAATTAATAAGATTTTGTTGACATGCTTAAATAATAGAGACCGTGTCTTTAAGTTTACAGACACAACCTTAACAGACAAGCTAGATTGCAATAAATAACTTATATCAGAGATTCTTTTGACTTCTTTGTTTACACTACTCCGGATTAATTCAAAAATCAAGATCTACATTTAATTCCTCCCTGCCTTGAGATACCACATTTGGTCAATCCTCTGTGCTACTCCTGGCTTCAGGAGTTCTCTTCCTCAAAGATTTAATAATTTACTGGCTATCTGATCCTTCTCACAGATAACCTTCTTAGACTGTGACCCTTCAACACAGTCTCTCATTTTTGTTGTTGATCTCAGATCCCCATCCTCTTGATCATTTACTGTAATATGCTCTAGGATTAGTTCTGGGACAGATAACTGTTTCCATAACCAATTACCTTAGTCACCTAGTAAGAAAAAGAAATGTATTTACCCATAACTGTAAAATATTATCCTTTAATAAGTGAAATTGTAAAATATTATCTTTTAATAACTAAAATTCCAAAAATAGTTTATAATTGAAAACAAATAGTAATACTCTATTTGGTTGCAGGAAAATTAAAATATTTACATTAATAGGAGATATTACATATTAAGAATAAAATTATAAGATTATTAGATAAAAAAATCTTTTATAT
>APFE031427197.1:34999-80151 GCA_000404065.3 Pinus taeda
TAATTTAAAAAATGTGATTACAATTTTATTAAGAGTAAACCTATCATATTTATAATCATTTTTGTTCTTAAATATAACACCTTCTTTTCAATATAGGAATCCCTATAAACTTATTAATACATGTAAATTTGCTCAAATAACTCTCAATAAAGCTAAATATGTTATTTGTAAATTATTTTATAATGATACACTAATAACTTTTGATGAGTACGAATAAGCTATTTTCGAAATCTTTTATTAAATAAAAGGTAAAATGTTTAGTTTTCTAATGAGAATTTCTTTGAATAAGTTGTTTGTAAATTATTAACTATAATTTATTTGTGCTTCTATAAATTTATTTGTGTTTCTATAAATAAGTTTTTGTTTGCAAAATTGGAGTATATTTTTTTTGGGGTGAAATGTGCAACGAGACACCGGTTAGATTTGAAGATGATTTTTTCATGATTTTGTATTTAATATGATGTTTAAATATCTTCTTGTGAAGTTGTAGCTAAATTTGAATAATGCTAATAAAAATGATTTAAAACGAAAGATAAAATGTGGATGGATCAGGAATAATAAAAGCTTTAACAAGAAAAATTGAAAAAAATTAATATCGGTAGTTGTGCCAAAAGGTGTAAAAGGACACATATAGTGTTTCATGATTCTTTTGACCTTTTGAATATATATTTTATCACATAACAATATCATATAGAGTTTATAAAACTGTAAATAAATATAATTATATTATTTGGGCTATCGTCACATACCTACGGTAAAACATTACAAAGAAGAAAAAAACGTAGACTTTTATCTTGCTTTAAAATGGTTATGTTAGAAACAGGATTAGAGCCTTAATCATTTTACTGTAGGATTAATCACTAAATACGAGAACTTCTTATTGGATAAATCTTTGACTAGATGGCAAATAAATGAACTTTATTAAATCATATGAATCCCTTTTAATTATTGATATAGTTAGATGTTTTTACTTGCGTCTAGGCTTAACTGTACATATGGAACCTATGGTAAAATTACATGAATTAAACACCCCTTAGAGTTGGTGGGACTAGGTTCTAGATGCTTTCGAGTGTACTACAACTGCTAGCCATGATTCGGGGAAGGGTACCTCTTCCACGATTCTCTGCAATGCGACTTCATCAAATGGTGTATGTTGGAATCCTAATTTCCTATGGTACCTCCACCACAAAAGAGTCTCAACATTTCTCATTTTCTCCTGCAAGAACTTTCAGCTCCAGGGTTTTATTCAAGTGCAGTTTAAAATTTCATATGGAATTGTTGACCTTGTAGTCTGTACCTAATACTGTCATGACAACCTTGGCCTCCCATTCTGTTACAAGACTGTTGGAGTCATCGCTGCGCTCAAATCCCAGATGAAAACAGCTAAACTTGACTGCCAATCCCTGGTAACAACTCTTGGCACAGGGGTTTTATTTGTTTTGTTAATCAATTTATTTTACTAATGATTTGAGTTCTTCTGGCTTAGGGTCCGCCAAAGGGTTTCAACCCTTCTCTGCTCCAGATTGTTTGGATCAAAATCATGTCCCTCCTCCGTCATTCTGGTCACAAAATGATGCAGAGATACAACTTCGACTAGATAACTGGTAATGTGGATAACTTGTATCGTATGAGAGCATGGGGGTTTGAATTTTGAGCAATAAAGTTAACTAATGTGGATAACTTGTATCGTATGAGAGCATGGGGGTTTGAATTTTGAGCAATAAAGTTAACGACTTACTAGCTTGCTAAATTTCTACAATCAAATGTGCTTCGAAATAGAATGTTTACTTAACCTTGAATTCAAAAGTCAGTTTGTTATATTTGTGGAAAAATTCCTCCTTTAATGGTAAATTTCTCTAGCCTTTAAGTTATTTACTGTGGAATTGATATGAATGTTCCATATAGTGGAATTTTGTTCTGAGACTTAATTTAATGAACAATTTTGCTTTCTTTTCCTATTGTGCTAGATGTTATATACCGCAGAATGTTGGGTTTATCATATATTGAATATCAATAGGGTTTCCTCACAGAGGGTTACCATGGTGTTTGTGACGTGCATTTTCAGTGGCCAACCTTCGACTGGAGTTTTGTTGCTTCAGTTCTAAAATAGCTAAATTTCTATTGTAGTTTTCTTGCTCTCCTATCTGCGTGCATGCAATATTAGGTGTTTCGCTTTCGATTGTTATGCTAATTGAATTGTTTCGTACTTAAGCAGTTCCCATTCTACTGTTCATAGTGATTTCCATTTTTTCTAAATAGAGACAGTTTTACCTTTCCTTTTCATTGCATTAAGTATTAATGTCTTCTATTAATTGTAACTTGGTAGTATTGGGGTTTTTAAGTTGTTTTATAAATTATATATAATTAATATTTCCCAGTTACTGAGTTCTTTCTTCTGTAAGGAATTATAAAAGTATGAACAGACTCTGAATTTTTTTTGTAAAACCAGTTGCACAGTTTTATTCAGAAATTTCCTAGTTAATTTATTTTCCACAAAATTGTTTTCTAACTTACCCCTTTTTTAGTTTCTTCTTGACTGTAATTAGCTAGTTGCTGGAATCTTGTTTTCTCAAGGATGATATAAAATTAGTAACTTTAAAGATTTATATTTTGTTTATACAAAAAGTGGTTACACAGTGTTGGTTTACAATTTCCTAGTTTAGTACTTTATGTTAGACTACGTCCTATTTTGGAGTTTCAACTAGGTTCATGTAACCCTGTTTACTATAAACACAACCTTATACCCAATAAATGAATCTAAATTTTCAAACAGAAGTAGGTAGTTATCTAAAATTTGTGTCAATTTATTGTCATATTTTAGTCCAGTTCTTGAATATAATTTGCCAAGAGCCTCCCAATGACGATATCAAGAATTCGAGGTAGAGTTCCCTGCGCCCCCCGCCCCCCCCCCGAGGTACTCCTCACATGGAGGAAATTTACAATTGTCATCTATTATGCATTGTGGCTATCTGGTCCTAACCAGACTTAGCCCAGTGTAGTTTGAAAAACCCGTCTGACATTTCAGCACATATTCCTTGTTCTCCATTTCTTTCCTTTCTTAACCTCAGGTACAAATACCCTCTTGGTCCTTTTCCTTGAGAATAAATCTCCAAGGAAGTAGTTAGGGGTAGGTAGCCACCTACTCTAACTACTTGACATGTGAGAGATATGTAATTGGCATCATTCAAGACATTCGCTTACTGCATAGCTTAATAAAAATATTTAAACATAAATAAATATATAAAATTATTTTTTTTCGACTTCCTAAGTCAACAGTGTCAAGTTTGTTTGACTACGGTAATTTAATATTTACAATTACTGGGGACATCGCATCTTCCCGCCCTAAGATTAAACATCATACTGATGTTTATATATTACAAAATATGTTTGGATAGGCCTCCTTTATAACATGTTCATCCTTCCACGTGGCTTCTTCTGGTCTAAAGTGCTTCCATTACACTTTAACTTGGGTGATAACTCACCTCCGCAATGTTTCTTCTCTCCGATTGAGTATACCCAAAGGATCGAACAAAAATCACATTCTTGTTTGACGTACAAATAGTATATAAAATTAGTCAACCTTTCTTTGGAAGCCCTCACTTCCGAACTAATTATAATAAGCGATATTTCGTATGATTGTATAAGTTACCTGTAGGTCTTTCCAATTCATTATATGGTTAGGATCACATACATATTTTTGTAACATAGAAACATGAAAGACGTTATGTACTTGTATGTGGCTGGGCAAAAAAAGTTGATAAGCTACAGGTCCAATTCGAGCCATGACATGGAAACGACCAAAAAATCGGGGTGCTAATTTATCACACCCACCTAATTGCAAAGTACTCTTCTTGGATCGTACTCATACATAAACATGGTCTCCAATTTAAAATTCCTGAAAACTACTCTTCCTATCAGCATAATTTTTCTATCAGTACTGAGTGGTCTTTAAATTCGAGCGTACTTTTGAAACTGTATCTTCCATTTCCTTTAACATGTTAGGTCCCCGCATTAACTTCTCTTTGGGACCACCCAAATTCAACAGTGTTCTTAACTTTTGTCTATATAGTACCTCAAATAGACTCATCTGTAAGGACGTATGGTAACTGTTGTTGTAAGAAAACTCCACAAAATGTATGTAATCTTCCCATTTAGATGGTTCCTACATTACATCCATTCGGAGCATATCTTCCACTATTTAATTTACTCACTTAGTCTGCCCATCAGTCTGAGGGTGGTAGGTAGTGCTAAAATCCAATTGTGAGCCTAAACCCCCCAAATAATGCTTTCCATAATGCAGATGTAAATTTCACATCTTGGTCTAAAATTATAACCTTTGGTATTTTGTGTAGTTTAAAAGTATATTTCATGAATATGTTGGCAATTTGTAAGGTCTTTAAAGTAGACTAGAATGGTATGAAATGAGCATACTTTCTCAACTTATCTATTACCACCATTATTGTGTCATTTTGTTTTTAGACTTAGGTAGCCCTGTAATAAAATCGATGGAAATAGTTTCCCACTTCCATCTCAGAATAGGTAAGGGCTGGAGTAGTCCAATTCAGTGCTGGTGCTCTGCTTTCACTTGCTAACATTCCAAATAGTCAGCTAAATAATCGGCTACTTCTTTCTTCATACTAGGTCAAAAATATTCCTTCTGAGTGCAATGATTAATTTATGATACCTAGGATGGGTTGCACAAGGATTTTTATGGTATTCATCTAGCATTAATTGTTTAATATATCTTTTGGTCAGGTACATACGTTCTTCATTGATAAATGAATTCTTCTTGATTTATTTCACATCCCAGTTATTGTTCATTGTTGTTTGAATTTTCATCTTCTTTCCATAAAAAATTATATTCAGGATCTCATTATGTTGCTTCTTTAGTCTTCTCTTTAAAAGTGGTATGAACCTCACTAAAAGAAACTTCATAAATATAATTTACTTTCCAACTCAAGGAATCCATGACTCGGTTTTCCTTTCCCTTCAATTGTTTCATCTCAGAATCAAATTCACTCAGGAAATCAAGCCAGTAAGTTTGTCTATCATTCAGGGTAAGCTACTCGAAATAACTAGTTAAACTATGATGTTCTGTCATTAATAAGAATTTCTTACCGAATAAATAATTTCGCCACATATTTAATGGGTGGATAACTGCAGTAAGTTCCAAGGCATGGGTTGAATACTTTTTTTCATACTCCTTAAGCTTCTAGGACTCATAGGCGATAACTCTACCTTCTTGCATTAGTACACCCCCTACACCTTCCTTGCTGGCATCTGTGTATATGACATATTCTTTGTTCGGGTCTGCAAAGCTTAAAATAGGTGTGGTGGTAGGTAAGTGCTTTAATCATTCAAAACTTTTTTGACAATCCATGGTCCATGTGAATGTTTTCCCTTTCTTTTGCAAAGAGGTAATCGGATATTCCACTGTGGAAAACCTGTAACAACCCAAAAATTATAACATGCAACTAATTAGATCAATTATTCGTTTTACAATCAACACACCTCTATTCAACTAATTAGCATAGAACTTTTGAGAAGTAGGAGCAAGGAAAACTTACCTACAATGATGATATTTTGTACTTGTAATTTCAGAGTTGAACGTTGTTTCAATCCTGCTAACTGCAACAAAGTTTTGGGGACGACTCTGCACCCAACTGTAGGCTCAATTGCATAAAATCTTGGTAGAACTGGCTACCCCCAAGCCCTCAATCAACATACTACTACCAGGGAATCCTTTGTCTCACAACACTTTTCTTCCAAGAGAATGGATGATGGAATCATGGAATAATCTCTCATATTCCTCACCGTATAATAAATAGATTAAACATTGGAAGGGGAACCACGTGCACACACTCCATGTGTCAACATGCAACATTTATTTCTCTATTTTAGTTTAACTTAATTCAGTAATTCTCTTAATATAACTTTTTCTTAATTTATTCCTTTTTACTTTTTATCACTATTTTATAGTTTTACTTTCATATCTACTTATTTAGAACTCTAGTATTGTTATTTACTATTTTATTTATTTGTTATTACTATATTTATTTATTATTTATTATTATTATTAGGGGACATTACATACTCCCCCTCTTTAAGGAACTTCATCCCGAAGTTAAATTGAGTCACTTAACATTTTATTTATTTAGTTATTTATTACTTCATGTTTCTCCTACACCGTCTGCTGAACTAGTATAACCAGCAGGCATTGAAAGTTTTCACAACACCCAGGAAATCTCAAGGAATATATGTCCTTTCTCCCACCATCGGAACCAAGAGTAAGCCTCCCCAGGATGTATCCTATTCCAAGGTTGGCCCCAAGGCTCGCGCCTGACTCAGACCTCATCTGCCCCAAGGCAAGCATCTTTTACGATATTCAATGACTCTGAGCATCGCGCAAGGCTGGCCCACTCCCTCCAAAACTAGTAAGTCACACAGTCCCAGGCATCAAAGTCCTTACACCCCCACCAGACTTCGGCATCCCAATTCAATACTAGGCACCTAGCCTACAATATCAGTCACTTGGCCTCCTCAAGATGGTCCCATAGCCCCTCAAGAGCTATGCATCAAGAGCTACACAAGAGAAAGGAATCAATGGCATATGTAGTGTTGATTAAGTATATCTCTAGCCCATATGGTGTTACATATTCTCCCTCACAAGTATGGGCTCCCACGAGATCATCAAATAAACTCATCTTCTCGGCCCATTTGTGGAGTTCCTGTTAGTCAATACATCTCAAATTGCAACTGTGCATTAGTTATAACATCATAGTATCATAGAAAAATAATCCACATGCCAGTTTTTTCATGTCATCATTGTTAGTCACCACATTATGAATAGTAAAGAAACACATACTCTTGTATGTCATAAAATATACATGCAATTACCACATGATTCACATCATGAAATACCATCATAAGTTATAACACCAACATCTCTATATCAAAGATATGTCATGACATCACAAAATAAATGGAACCACATGTCAATATAACCACATATCATAACAACCTAATATGAGAATCTACATATTTAATATAGAACAAGAATACACCATAGACATTCATGTCATGATTATTAGGAAAAAAAGAATCAACTTCATTTGTTTGTATAAAAAAGAATAACAATTATGAAATAATATTTTTCAACAGTCATCAAGTATCTAGGCTATCTCATCCATAACAGGCGTGTCATGTTTTCATCAAGATACCACTCACTTTTCAATAATCTCTTCCTCTTCTTTAAATAAGAAAGTTCAAAATTTACCGGATAGGCATAACCACGCTATCACTGTACTATAGTTTTGATACAGTCCCTTTACTTGCAAGTTCCACCATCTCAATATTAAAAATGTTTATTAATGAAACACACTCTCCATTGATATATCAATATTATCATTAGATTTTTTACTTAGTTTCATAAACACTCATATTATTTCCAACACTTTTCTTAAACATTAATTATAAACATATCTTATCGGTGCTTTACTTGCAATGTTAGGGTAACAATAAAATATTTTGTAATGAGTTTATATCCTTTTCTAACAATTAAACCATCATTATCCTTAAATTATTTCCCCAGTTTATCACTTGTCATTTCATACAAATGACAACTATTCACAACTTCCAATCCTGACAGTTTTAAATTCTATAGGTTATCACCATGACCCTTACCAATCTTATTATTCAATTCTCTCATCAACATCCTTAAGAGAATTTTATTATTGATACAATCACCCCTTCACTTCCCCATAGATATATTTTTGTTTTCTACATTAGTCTCAATTTCCTAATATTCCATGTCTAGTATATTCAAAGATGGAAATATTATCAAATTGGCCTTGATTTTTCACATTGAGTCATCATGGTTTCTTTTCCTCGTCTTCTAAATGCATGAAATTGTTACACTTGAAATGTTGCTACTATTATTCCAATAACATAACTTATCTTCCTTCAATTGCTCAATTTTATTATGGATTCTCTTCTTTAGTGTAATGTTATCATACCCTTTAGGGCCATTGAAATGATCCTCTTTATTATTCAACTGCATTAGTTGATCGTCAATGTTTCCTTCCTTTCTTGAGATAGTTGTCTATTTATATATCTTTTTCCATCATGTTATTCTGATAATAGCTTTTTTGTTCTCACAAGGCTAGTTTCTTGCTATCTTCGATTTATACTCATCACTTCCATGAAATTGCACCACTATTTCCTCACATCTCCGTGAAACAACAATTTTCTCTTTAATTCCTATCAAGCTTTTAGTTTTACATTATCAAGCACACAATATGCATATTGTTTTCTTTATGGACTCATCAATACATGATTACTAACATAATTTCATAATCACCTTTATGACAATCGTCCTGGTATAGGGAGCATACAAAAGGGTGCCATCCTCCCACTTTAGACTAATTCTAAGTTTTTTTCTTCTCCTTAACATATGATATTTATTACTTGTTATACTTTATGAATTATAAAAAATTATCAAAATAATTGATTGGCCCTTTTGATCAATGCATGGAAAAATAGATGCAACTGTAACTATCAACATACACAAAATTGGACAAGAAAAATAATCTTCACGAAGTCTACGATTCCAATTATTTTCAAAGGCCACCTAATAGCTACCTAAAAACGTGACTAAAAAACATTCCAATAAAATAAAACTAAAACATGACCAATACTTCAAAATAATTACTATATAAAATTATATTTTTCAAAATTAGAATTAAATCGCCAAGAGTAAAGACCAAAAGAGTAGTGAGACAATAAAGTTACAATTATTATTTCACTTTCCATCCTTTTCCATTTCCATGTTCAGATCTAATTTTTTTTTTATTTTTTTTTTAAGATATTAAAATATCCCTTTATAAATTCATTAATAACTTCCATTACTTTAATAGATTAATTTACATACGAATATTTGAGAAAATGAAAATAAAAGCCATTGTCAAATACACAAAACATTTTTGTAAGTCTTTTTTATCTTCTTCTTCTAGATATCCTCCAATTTGCAAACTTACAAAAGACCTAAGTTCAATATAAATAAAAAGTATTTTTACAAAAGACAATAGCATTTGGTCTCAAAATCAATATTATAGAAAATTATAAATTAATGTTAGAAAAATCTTTATTTATTTTTTTCTTTTAATAATTTTTAATACCCTTATCAATTAATACCCTTTGATAAGAAAACATTATAATCGATAAACATATAATAAAGGAAACTATGTTTACAATTGATAACAATAAATTTAAAATTGATTTTTATTTTTCATCTTATCAACATAAATAAAAAATTAAACCCAAACACATTTATAGTTGTTTTACCAGAGTTATTCACCTTATATTATGGGATTTATAACTTCTTAACCCATTAAAAATAATTTTATATCCTATTATAAATTTTACCTTTTATAAACAAAAAAAAATTTCTTATTATCATAACAAGATGATATACTTTCAAATTCTAAATTTACATTCTAATTATTTTTCTTAATTTCAAAACCATTTTATTTACAGAAATAATAAATTTTAATATTATTTTTTTTTACCATATTCATTTTTTTTCTCTTTCTTCTATTAAATTAAAAACAAAAAAACATTTTAATAATCACGGTACCAAATATTTTGGTAACCATTGTGTGGGCTCATATTTTGTCGATTTCAAACCAACACTCACAATATATATCCCTTCTTTAACATGGATTATAAAATTCTATTACATCAAAAAAACTATAAACTTTGGTCATCATGGTATTCAAAATATGGTTCTTACCTTATTAAGTATTATGTAATTAAAAATAAATAAATAAATAAAAGTTAAAACTGAATATGCAACTTATATGTATAGCATATAGTCATTATTTTTTATTTTATTTTTTTCTATTTTTTTTTTTTTAAAATCACTATACAAAAAACCATTGTTGGCATTCCATGGCCTTGATATGAGCGTTGTCTTGTGGTCTTTGCTTTCACGTTGGCATGCAAAGTGAGAACCTGTCTTCAGTGTTCAGCGTGTACTTACCACTGACGCAGCCCGCCACACTGGCCGACAGCTCTACGTGTCTCGGGTTTAATCGGCGGACGCTGGATATACAATACGGTGGTATTTTCCGGTGGTCGCGTGAAAAGGTGGTAGTGGACGTTGGTTGGTGGTTGCGAGAAATTACTGCCGCATTAAATTCCTCCCTATGTGCCTCGGGCCTAGCTCCTTCGTCCGTTCTTTGCCAAAACACCTCGGTTCCTCGGTCATTCGAGATAGTTCTATTCTGCTATTCGGTTGCTGTGAGGGTTTGGGTATGTTCTCTATCTGGTTCTTGCTTCGTGGAGTATGGAGGTCTCCGTACCCTCGTTTAGGGTCACTGTGGATGGTTGTAAGTCCTCCACGCCTGGTTGTATGGTTGCCAGTCTCCGGTGGGTTGAAATCTCTCTGGTTCCGTTGGTGCGTTCGCTTCTTAGTGCACACCGTAAGTCGTTCAGTCTCATCCTACCATTCTTTTGTTGTGGTGTGGTTATGAAGTTTGGGGTCTTGTCTAGTTATTGTCTTTGATTGTTGTTGTGTTGTCACTATTACGATACCGTTGCCTCTGCTCTAGTTTGGTTGCCCTGCTATGGTTAATGGGTACCTGTGGTCACCATTCTGTGCGTGGTTTGTTTAACTTCTGTCATTTACGGTTGTCAGGCAACACATTATCAGTTTTCGGCGGTTTGCAACAGGTAATTTCTCCTTCCTTGATTCAATTTTGGCTACCTATTGGGGTTTGTACTAACAAGAATCGTTCCTCTAGTCTCAACTTTGGCTATTCGGCTTGGCTCTGCTCCTCTATTCTTCGGTCCGCTTGATCAGGTAACTAAATACGAAACCCTCCTATTCTATAACTGTTTTAAGTGGATTCTTGGCAATGTACAGGTGTTAACATTGCCCTATTGTATTTGCAGGTCACGGCTCGACCTGGGCTCGTGGGTCCTCCGATTTCCAGTTTTCCAGGGGTGACGTAATTTGCATGTAGGATCTAGCACTACACTTGTCAACACACTATTAATTATTGGGCTTTCTATAGTTTTCGTTTTGTTGTTTGTGCTTGTCATGCACAATCGTTATTTTCCTATGGAATTTTGGTTTCGGCCACCTATTCTAGTTAGTCATTTGTTGACTAGTTGTTGGGGTTTCTGTTCTCAAACCCTAGGCCAGGGTTTGTCCAATTTCTGGACGTGACACTTGCGGGTTTGTCAGCAGATAATTTTGTAATTGTATGTTGGTCGATTTCAATGAAAACTAGACTATATTGTTACTGTATTACATGGAAATTATGAGGAGTCGTTTTTGAGGGAAATACCTTTTCCTGTAGGTTGCTTTTCTGCTTTGGTATGCGGTCCTGTTTACTTCTAGGTCTCTGGTTGTGACACGCTTTTTGAACTATGTCTCTTCAAGTCGGTCTTCCGTTTTGTGACTGTAAACTAATTATTTTTGTTGTAGACTGTTCATTTGACGAGAATATAAGAAACGGCGTGACCTCACCGTGGTCTTCCTCTGTTTGTCAATAATGTTAATTTCAATTCAATAAGAAGAAAAAAAAAATTTCTTCAGCAGACAGACAATGTACACAGATGAATGACTTTTCTGAAATAGATTTGTTTCTTTATTTTGATATCATGAAATTGCAGAACCCTGCTTTGGTCTTACATTGCTGTTTTTATATCTTGTTATTACAGCTAATTTGAAACTGTCACTGTTTGTTAGTTGAACAGAAATAGTTTGTTGGGTAACCACAGTTTAGTTGTCATTTACAAGATTTGCCTATGGAAAATTTTGTCTTTTTCTTTCCTAATTTAAGAGATCAATTCCTAACTGACACTTATTTCTATTAAACTTATAATGACCCTAACCAACACTTAACTTTGAATTTGAGCAATTAAAAGTAAAATAAACAGACATTTTGTCTTATGACTTCTTAAACTAGAAAATAAAAGAAAACATTCCAGATACTTGTCAACCTTCTAACCTGGCGAGACTTCACTCGGTCATGGTGAGCTAGATGCTCCTGCATGAGGCTCCCAGGGCAAAAAGAAATCATGGCTCTAGTCCATGAGCTTCTAGACTGAAGTTACTGTCTGTTCAATCTGCCTGGCATCAAGCCATGAACTGTCCTTGATAGGATGGTTCTTCCACTTGACCAGGTACTGCATATATTCCTTCCGTCGAGTTTGTTTAACCACCTGAGTATCTAGAATGCTTTCGATATCGGGAGGTTGAACGTAAGGCATCTCTCTCTTCCAAGCTTCCTCGTCTTCCTAGGTACTCTGTGTAGGTCGCATGGTTCCATTTTCTTCCTTTCCCTCTGGGTTAGCCGTGTATGGGAACAGGTCTGCTACGTTAAGGATAGGTGAAATGCCTATTCCAGGTAGTAGTTGTATCTCGTAGGCATTCTCTAAAAATTTATGAAGAATTTTACAAGGCCCTATCTTTTTACACTTCAATTTATTGTACGTACCTTTGGGAAACAATTCTTTGCGTAAATACGTGAGGACTTCATCCCCCACATCAAACTGTACTTCCCTTCTCTTCAAGTCTGCATGTTGTTTGTACTTTAAGTTGTTATCCTGTAATTTCATCTTTACCTGTTCATGCAAATCTCTCATCACGTTAGCGAAATCTTCCCCATCTGCACTTCATCGTTGTTGCAGTCCAAGGTCCCGTACTTCATGCACTCCGTGTGGATGCATGCCGTATAGGATCCGAAATGGACTGAAACCCGTGCTATGGCTAGGTGAGTCATTGTAAGCAAAATCTGCCTGTGCTAGCACTCGATCCCATATCTGCGAATTCTCCTCGACCAAGCTGCGTCACAGGTTTCCCAGACTCCTGTTTACAACTTCTGTCTGCCCGTCAGTTTGTGGGTGATATGCAGAATTGTAGCTTAGCTGTGTCTCCATTCTTTTCCATAAGGTAAGCCAAAAGTGTCCCGTGAACTTCACGTTCCTGTCTGAAAGGATAGATTTGGGAAATCCATGTAACCTGACAATCTCATTGAAAAACAAGTGGACCACATGGGTGGCATCACTGGTTTTTCTACACGAGATAAAATGTGCCATCTTTGAGAACCTGTCAACCACTACCATTTCCGAGTCGTATCCTCACTGCGTCTTGGGTAGACCTAAGATGAAGTCCAAACTAATTGAGTCCCAAGGTCGGCTTGGAATAGGTACCAGTGTATAAAGCCCTGTGTTTTGACTGTGACCCTTTGGTAACTAGCACACTTTACATCTGGCCACAAACCGTTGTACATCTCTCTGCATATTTGGCCAAAAATAAAAATGACTAAGCTGCTTGAGGGTCTTATCTATGTCGAAGTGTCCAGTCAAAACTCCACTATGCTTCTCACGAATAATATTCTCCCTCATCGAGTAGTCAGGTATGCACAACTGTCCTCTCTTAAACAACAAATTTTCCTGTAAATTGTAGTCCAACCAAGGACTGTTGTCTCTCACTAAAGGCTTCTGGCATGCCTCATAGGCTTCTTTAAAATCTGTATCTGTCTGGTACAAGTTTTGTAAGTGCTCAAAACCCAGCACATGCACAGTGCGTTCTTGCAGAAGTAGAGCTTTCCTACTCAGCGCATCAGCTACCTTGTTTGCTTTCCCTCTAATGTGCTTCAATACAAAATTGAAACTTTGTAAATACTCTACCCACTTGGCATATTTGTGGTTGAGTTTGTGTTGCTGCATTACATACTGTAGTGGAGAGTTATCTGAGAACAACACAAATTCATTTCCCAATAAATAATGCCTCCGGTGTTTTAATGCCTGTATAACAGCATAGAAATCCTTATCATATGATGAGTATTTCTGTCTACTCTCGTTCAGTTTCTCACTGAAGAATGCTACAATCTTATCCTCCTGACTGAGTACAGCCCTATTGATGTCCCGCTGGCATCACAACGAACCTGAAATAACTTCTTGAAGTCTGGTAATCTCAAGATCGGCCTCTTAATAATCTTCTTTTCCAACAACTGGAAACTTCTCTCTGCCACCTCTATCCATCGGAAGGGTTGGCTGGCCTTTTTGATGGTATCTAGCATTGGTGCACAAATTTCGCTGAAATTCTTTATGAATTTCCTATAAAACCTAGCTAATTCATGAAAGCTACGTACCTCAAATAAACTTTTTGGAGATGGCCAACTCACTATTGTTTCCACCTTCTCCAGATCCATCTTTAGTTCATTCTTTGCTATTACAAACCCCAAATAAATCAATTCCTTCTGTAGAAAAGTACATTTCTTCAAATTTATTAGTAGTTTATTCTACTGTAATTTCTCCAACACCTTACACACATGTTGTAGGTGTTCTTCTCTTGTCCTGCTGAAAATAAGGATGTCATCCAAGTAAACTATTACAAACTTCTGAATATACTCCTTCAACATTTCATTCATTAACCTCATGAATGTACTGGGTGCGTTGCTCAGCCCAAATGGCATGACTAGCCATTCGCATAGCCCATCATTCATCTTAAAGGTTGTCTTCCATGCGTCACCCTCTCGTATCTGAATCTGATGATACCCACTTTTCAAGTCTATCTTCGAGAAATAAGCTGCCCCGCTTAAACAATCCATGATATCATCCATCCGTGGCAGTGGGAACCTATATCAGATGGTGATTTTATTGATGGCCCTTGAGTCAGTGCACATCCGGCATTCTCCTCCCTTCTTGGGAGCGAGAACCATTGGAATAGTAGAAGGGCTTAAACTCTCCCTTATCAATCCCTTGTCCAACAACTCCTGCACCTGCTTCCTGATTTCTTCATTATCCTTGGGGCTCATTCCGTATGCCGCTTTGTTCAGAAAACTGGCTCTGAGTATGAAGTCAATGTGATGACTGATGCTTTGTTTGGGGGGTAACTTGTCTGGCAAGTCATCTACAACTATGTCTGCAAACTCCTCCAACATTTGCTGAATCTCTGTAGGCAAGTCTGATATTTTTGTATGCAATAAGACTTTTCTTCCTTTATTTACCACTGCATAACCTACCTCACTATCCTCCATCTGTTTTAAAAACTTTTTTCTGCTGACCGACGGTGTTCTTGGTTCACTAGTCTTTGTTGTCCTGTCTTCTTTGATGAGTACAAGTGTATGCTTAATTCCATCCTTCTCTAATTTGTAACAGTTTGTCAATCCATCGTGGACCACCTTCTGATCGTACTGCTAAGGCCTGCCCAACAATATGTGACATACATCCATCAGCATGATGTCACAAATAACTTTGTCCTTGTATCTGCCTATCTGAAACTCGACCTCGCTCTGTTCATCCATTAACAATTGAAGGCCTTTTTGTAGCCATGAAACTCTATATGGATTGGGATGCTTTGAGCATTTCAGCTCCAATTTTTCCACCATCTCTGTGGAAACTAAATTGTCAGTACTTCCGTTGTCAATAATTAATTTACAACACTTACCTCACTTCTTACAAATCATCCTGAACAGAGCTTTCTGCTGCGTCTGTTCGGTGATCTTCTTGACTAGTTTTAATAGTACTTTATGTAGCACCAAAGCTTCTCCCGTCTCTGGAGAATTCTTTACCTATTGAGAGAGTGCTATTGCTTCCTTTGGTTGTGCCACATATGTACCCCACTGTCCAACTGGATCTGCTTCTGGACATTCAAAGGAGTAGTGCCCCCATCTATGACACCTATAACACTAATAACCAGCCCCTCTACCTCAGCCATTTCCCCTACCTCGCTAGGAAGACCTATCTCCTCTCTCACTGTCTCCTCTATTTGTTGATCCAGAAGCTTTCGAACTACTAGTTTCCTCGTTGTTGTTAGTAGTTCGGCCCATGCCATAGGACTGGCCTTTTCCTCTGCTGGCCCCTTGTCCTCTCCGGGCATTCTGTCTTCTGGTAATTTTCTCCTCAGCCTTTATTTCACTCTGATATGCTCCCTCAGTGTTATTCAGAGATAAAAACTAATTTCATCTAAAATATCCAACCTCATCCCATTAACATACTTGGGTGTTCTTTCTGTCGTATCCTCTGTATATCTTGCCCGCAAATTCACTCGGTAGAACTCCTCTATGTATTCCTTTACCGTCAATCCTTTCTGTCTCAGATTCTACACCTACCTGTGCAATGCAATCTGATAGTCCCTTGGCAGAAACCTGCCCTTTAACTTGGCCACCATTCTTCACCAGGTTTTAATCGGCACCTTATTCAATATCTTCCTCTCATTCTGGACATTATCCCACCATAGGGTTGTGTGTCCCTTCAATTTCATCGCAGAAAATTTGACTCTGCGGTCTTTGCCGACTTCCTCGCACTCGAAATACTTATCCATCTCAGTAATGCAATCCAATAAAACTTCGATAGACAGGTTGTCGTCATACGTCGGGAGTTCTGGCTTGGATTTACTACTTGCTACTAAAATAGATCTCAACAATCTCACTTGTACGGATTCACCTTCTCGTCCATCTGTTGCTACTTCTACTTCCTCTTCACTAGCATCGCCTAATTCTGGATCATTTCGTCTACATGCCGCTACTGCCTCCAAACGGGCAGCAAGAATTCTGATCTGCTCTCTCAACCCTTCGTTTGCCAATATTCTATTACCCCTGCCACGACCTCACCTTCCTCTCTCCATCCCTCCTATTAACATCAACAATCTGCTCTGATACCACTCTGATGCAGCCCAGCCACACTGGCCCATAGCTCTACGTGTCTTGGGTTTAATCGGCGGTCGCCAGATCTACAATACGGTGGTATTTTCTGGTGTTCGAATGCAAAGGTGGTAGTGGACGTTAGTTGGTGGCTGTGAGCAATTATTGCCGCATTTAATTCCTCCTTGTGTGCCTCAGGTCTGGCTCCTCTGCGTGTTCTTTGCCAAAACACCTCGGTTCCATGGTCATTCGAGACAGTTCTATTCTGCTATTCGGTTGCTATGAGGGTTTGGGTATGTTCTCTATCTGGTTCTTGCTTCGTGAAGTATGGAGGTCTGCGTACCCTCATTGAGGGTCATTGTGGATGGTTGTAAGTCCTCCACGCCTGATTGTATGTTTTCCAGTCTTCCGTGGGTTGAAATCTCTCTGGTTCTGTTGGTGCGCTCGCTTTTTAGTGCACACGGTAAGTCCTTTAGTCTCGTCCTTCCATTCCTTTTTTGTGTTTTGGTTATGAATTCTGGGGTCTTGTCTGGTTATTGTCTTTGATTGTTATTGTGTTGTCACTATTATGATATTATTGCCTCTGCTCAAGTTTGGTCGCCCTGTTGTGGTTAATGGGTACCTGTGGTCACAATTTTGTGTGTGGTTTGTTTAACTTCTGTTGTTCTTGGCTGTCAGGCAACACATTATTAGTTTTCGGCAATTTTCAACACGTAATTTCTCCTTCCTCGATTCAATTTCAGCTTCCTGTTGGGGTTTGTACTAACCAGAATTCTTCCTCTGGTCTCAGCTTCGGCTATTCGGCTTGGCTCTGCTCCTCTGCTCTTCGGCCCGCTTGCTTAGGTGACTAAATACGAAACCCTCCCATTCTGTAACTGATTTACGTGGATTCTTGGCAATGTATAGGTGTTAACATTGCCCTATTGTATTTGCAGGTCATGGCTCGACCTGGGATCGTGGGTCCTCCGGTTTCTAGTTTTTTAGGGGTAGCGTAACTTGCCAGTAGGCTCTAGCACTACACTTGTCAACACACGGTTAATTCTTGGGCTTTTTGTAGTTTTCATTTTGTTTTTTTTGCTTGTCATGCACAGTCATTATTTTCCTGTGGAATTTTGGTCTCAACCACCTATTCTAGTTAGTCATTCGTTGACTAGTTGTTGGGGTTTCTGTTGTCAAACCCTAGGCCAGGGTTTGTCCAATCTTTGGACGCGGTACTTGTGGATTTGTCAGTAGATAATTTTTTAATTGTATGTTGGTCAATTTCAATGAAAACCTGACTATATTGTTACTGTATTACACGGAAATTACGAGCAATCATTTTTTAGGGAAATACCTTTTCCTGTAGGTTGCTTTTCTGCTTGTGTATGCGGTCCTTTTTGCTTCTAGGTCTCTGGTTGTGACATGCTTGTTGAACTGTGCCTCTTCACATCGGTCTTCCATTTTGTGACTGTACAACTAATTAGTTTTGTTGTAGACTATTCATTTGACAAGAATATAGAAATGACGTGACCTTACCGTGGTCTTCCTCTATTTGTCAATAATGTTAATTTCAATTCAATAAGCAGAAAAAAAAAATTTAATCTTCAGTAGATAGACAATGTACACAGATGAATGACTTTTCTGAAATAGATATGTTTCTTTATTTTGATATCATGAAATTGTATAACCCTTCTTTGGTCTTACATTGCTCTTTTTATATCTTGTGATTACAGTTAATTTGAAATTGTCACTGTTTGTCAGTTGAACAAAAATAGTTTGTTGGGTAACCACAGTTTAGTTGTAATTTACAAGATCTTCCTATGGACAATTTTGTCTTTTTCTTTCCTAATTTAATAGATCAATTCCTAACTGACACTTATTGCTATTAAACTTATAATGACCCTAACTGACACTTAACTTTGACTTTTAGCAATTAAAAGTAAAATAAACGGACATTCTGTCTTATGACTTCTTAAACTAGAAAATAAAAGAAAACATTCCAGATACTTGTCAACCTTCCAACCTGGCGAGACTTCACCCGGTCATGGTGAGCTAGATGCTCCTGTATCAACCATGCTCACCGCAAAGACAGAATTGATGGCAATGTCTAATCATTTTGCGGTAGATGTGTAAATACTATGGCAAAGTGTTAAAGGTTTTTGAATCCATGAGGTTTCAATACTTTTTATGCATTCTGCAAGGTACCTCATATTTAATGGAATAATTGATTTTGAAATTTCAAACCTACTCACAATAAATGGAAGTCATTGGGTTCAAATGCTTTCAAATCCAATTGCCTATTTGTCATAAACAATAGCATTTAATGATGCCCAGTAAAGTAACTAATTGACCACAAAAATATTTGACAGATAAAAGCAAACATACATGGGTCCAATTTGATGGGTAATATGTTTTTTTCTTCAAATTAAAAACCCATGGATGCCTCACTATTGTGCTGATAACATGTCTATACATAAATATCTATGACACAACTTAAGAAGCGTTGAGATGTATAGAACTTGTGCATGGTGGATCCATGGTAGAGTGGTTATATATTGAATTTTTGAATGTGACTGTTGATTATTTTATTTTAATATTTTTCTTGGAAAATGATGTCATTTGTTATCATATTTCTACTTATTCCCACACGTGCATATTTGAGAAAGAAAAAGAAATTAACTAATTTTAATGGTTCAACTCATGCACTATTGTTCAACTCAACTCATGCACTACTGGATCCAACAACTAGAGATTTTGTCTGTTTTTGACTTGGAGTTCTAATATAATTTTTGTATTTAAATTTTGGAATTTTAATTCATCATCCTAATCTAATTTAGATTTCCATTGCTTATGCAATGGCTAATCCAATTGAGCATTTATGTAAAACATAATAGAAGTTTATTATTATCTATATTCAACATGTAATTTAATTTTGGTGCATTATAAATTCAAATTTTTACTTCTACATAATATGCCTTTATTTACTTTTTATTACATGGAATTTTCACCATGTTTGTTAAAGTGTCACAACTAGGAAATTGTTAATACATATTGTCTCAGAAGAAGACATTAACATTGACCCTAATTGTGTCATTGCAATAAAAAAACCTTTCCTCTACCAAATTCTAAAAAAGAAATTTAGTCTTTAATGGGTGAGACTAATTTTGTACAATGATTTGTTAATGATTTTGCTAATATAATCAAGTTTATTCATAACATAATTAAGCAAAATCAGGAATTTAAGTGGAATAAGGCTACTCAATAGGCATTTATAGATATCAAAGAAGCTATTGCATCTACTCCCCTTTTAGTTAAACCTGATTTCGCTGAAGAATTAATCATTTACACTCATGCCACTAAGAAAGTCATCTCTAGAATTCTCATGCAGAAAAGTGATCTAGGGAAAGAACATCATATTGCTTTTATGTGTCAAAGTTTGTATAATTAAGAATTCAATTATTTCTTAATTTAGAAACATGCATTTGAACTGGTAAAAGAAAATGTTGTTAAATTTTTGTTGTCACAAACTCTACTTTTAGGAAACCTTTTCCATTAGCTAGCCAATATTCAAGAACATGATTTTACCATTACAAGCTCCAAGACTAGAAACATATGTGACTTGGCATTACATCTAGCACAATACCCTTAGCCAAGTCTTTCAACTAACGATGATTAGTCACCATATGCCTTATTCTTATTCAATGAGAAATCAATCGATGTAGTAGACCATCCTTGGTATAGTGACCTCATATTTTATCTACAAAACAAAAAATGCCCAAGAAAACTACACAAATTTCAATGTAGGCATCTATGCTTGGACTCTTCCAAGCATTTGATTCTAAACACGATTTTGTATCACAAATATTATGATGTGTTGTTACTCAAATGCATAGATGATAAGGTTTCTGATAGGTTGGTATCAATTTTTCACAGTCCATCCCAAGGGGACTTTCACATAGGTGGTCATTTTGCAGCGAAGGCCATTGCTCATAAAATTCTCAGATCTAGTTTTTATTGGCCTAGAATTTTTACTGATTGCTATAATAATGTGAAAAGCTACAAATATTTCCAACAAACAGTAGTAACATAAATATTTCTTGCTCCACCTCTCTGTCTTGTAATTTCAGAGTTCTCATTCACCAAAGAGGGATTGGATTACAATGGTCCGATAAACCCCTGCTACTCTATAGGTCACCATTTTATCTTAACTGCTACTGATTATTTTACCAAATGGCCAGAAGTTATCCCTCTAAATAATGCACGTGATGAACAAGTGATTGAATTTATAGAGGATAACATTTTCTTACACTTTCTATTACCTTTTGAATTAATGTCTTATAATGGGTCTGCTTTCATTTATGCTCATTCCACTTGATTTTGTGATCAATATCATGTTAAGAATTCAACATCATCTACGTATATCCTCAAGGAAACATTTTGGTTGAATCTATTAACATGTATCTTATTAGAGTTATGAAGAAACTAATCAATGAAAAACTATATTCTAGCTACCATGTTGAAATGTTCATTGTGGGGAGACTACACCACTATTAAGTCTAGCATATGTGCCTCCCATTTTCAATGTGTTTATGGACAAGAGGCAATAATTCTTGTTGAATTATAACTCCTATCTCTTTGCCTAATTGCGCATGTCGAAGATTTGACCGCAAATAATATCCCTTAGAGAGGCTTGGATTTGTTAGCCTTGCAATAGTAGTGAAATCATTTCCTGGAAAATTCGCGTAGAATAATTAAATCTATTAAAAAGTATTTTGACAAAAAAATTAGGAATATTAATTTCAATATCGATCAAAAGGTACTTCTATGGGATGTAAATCACACTGATAAGGGAAAATAACACAAATTTGAAATATTATATATTGTCCCTTTCAAAAATTATATAGTGGTTGGACCTAATACTTATCTCCTCAAAGACCTCAATGATCGCCTCTTTCCTTACACCACTAATAGCTCACATTTGAATCCATTCATGGAGGGGAAATCAGAATAAATCATCATAATCAGATCATCACCCAGTACATAGTTTTTTTTTTCTTGTCTTCTTCATTTCTTATCATGTTAGTTTCTTTTTATTGCCTTCTTCAGTTTTTATCATGTTTCACTTTCATTTTCTTAACTTTTTAAACTTAAGTTTCTTGTTCTGGTTCATTTCTTGTTAACAACTTCTCTTGCATATTTCATGTTTTTGAAACAACTGATTGTGTTTGTTACTACTTGTTGACTCTAAAAATCATGAAATATTATTGCCATCATATTATTCACCAAATAATCATTATAAAGGGAAAATGATTTTCTGATATTTTTCACTAAAATTTAAAAGGACTTTTTTTTTTTAAATAGGGCATTCTTGCAATAGAACCTTTTGCAAAGAAAGAAAGTATTCCTCCTCCTTATTAGTACAGGGAAAATACTTAAATGGTTTGATCCTATCATTACCTACACAAGTATTTATAATATTTGTCTCTCAATCCCATTTCTTACCACCCTTGCTTCTTATCCCTTTAGCATCTTGCATCCTACTCTTTCATAGTCACTTATTTTCTGCACAACTAAAGATTATGAGCCTTGACTCACTTTATGAGTCTCCCTGTGAAGTTGATAATGTTGGAAATATTCAACACTAATCCAATTTGAAAACTATTGTGTATCAGGCTCTTCTTAACATTATTATTCATATTCGATTATCCACTAAATACGTATAGGTGGGAACCTCTTATAAGAAATCTTTTGGCCATAATAACATAAAACCAAGTTTGTCTCTCTCGTGAGAATACATCATTGGACATTCATTGGATTACATGAAAATGTTTGAAGCTATGTATACGATGTGGTTATCTATAATTCAAAGGAGATTATATTGGGACCCATGTTCAGATCATGTGCATTGCTTGGATATCATTTTTATGAGCCTTGCTACATTATTTGGTTATGGTTTCAACACTATTTCTTTCAAGCTTATGTAGATATGGCATGGTTCATTGGGTCTAGTGTTAGTGTGCTTGTGGAATATAGGACACAACAATGATTATGTGTGCTTATGAGGTTGTATACCATGAAAAACTAGGTACTTGTAGATATTTATGTGATGAATGTGGTTTCATGGTATTGATCATGTTGGCATAGTTAAAAAAAACTTATACAAGCCTTGCCTAGCCTCGATTAGAGCATATTACTCTCACACTTGGTGAAAGTGTGCAAAAGAATTTTAAGTCATTTTATCCTAAGGATTATACATTAAGATTTGTTGAAGGGTCAAAATTGTGTTAACGTGTAGATGGGGAAACATTATTTGGTTATGAACATTGATTTGAAATGAATGTTATATAGTAATGAATAAAATCCAATTAATAAGGTTGGATGTTGGTTCATGAGCATCGCCAAGATTTCATTTAATCATTGTTGTTTAGTTTATTAGGCAGATCATGGCTCCTAGAAAATTTATTTCACCTTCTTTGGACGATATGTGATGTGAGATGACACAATTTGTGCTTAGTCCAATGTAATTTCCAGATTGTGCATGGTTTTTTATGGTGATGGTTGGAAGATGACTTGGATTTATTTTGGAAAGCTCAATTGGCCAACCAACTATGCATATAAGTTGGCCTTATCCAATGGTAAGTATTTCACATAACATTTCTCCACATTGGCACCCTCCCTCTCCAACATACATAATTGGCCTACCTAGTTTCACGTTGTAAGTATGCCTCCATTAATGAGGTATGCCCATGTTTTACACCTGATTTTACTCCTCAATCTCGAGCTCGTCTCCTATGATTGTTGACAAACGCTGAAACCTAATTATGTTTCCATTTACTCCCTTTGATAATCTTCTGGTCTCCGCAATTGAATTTGAGTGGTTTCCAAGGGTTTTTTGTAGTTGGAGCTCATAAATGTAGTTCACTAAGAGTTATACAAGCTCACCTCTATGTTGTCAATATTTTTCCCACTATGTATGTACCAAGTGACTATCATTCATTATCTTGTCGAATATACTGAGTTTTTTCTCCCTTTTTATCCCTATTCCCCTTTTGATGGTTTCATTCAAACATATGTATGTTTTTCCTTAATCAATTGGTAAAAGATAAAAGAATTACCCCTTCAAATTTAGTTTCGGTGATGAACGGTTCTCAGTCACGAATTGTGTCTAGCTTCTGATGGTGATTCCCTATGCATAACAACTAAGATATTTCAAGGCTCTGAGCATTATTCTTAAGTTGTATGGAGATTATTAGAAAGGGCTATGATCATTTATGGTTACAAGGATTGATAATTAGCGATCCTCATCGATTAATTATAATTTAAACAATTATTTAAAATTGTTTATTTCTTTTATATAATGATTACTCAGAAATGTTTGTTTTGTTTTAATTGTTGTTGGGTCATTTTGATTCTATTTTGAACCCTACCCATATTCCCATTTTGCAACAAAATTACATCGTTTTCGACAACTCTCAACCTAAGTCTGATTCATTTGTAAATTTCATACCACATAAGGCGGCCTTCGAAGCCTTAAGGTTTCAGGAAAAGAATCTATGTGAAGGCCATCCATAGGGAACTCTTTCCAGCGCATGCTCAGCTTCACTATCAAATGTACCAATGTAAAAATATTCATGCTTTGACACTTTTCTCCTCCAATTTGACTTTCCACCAACGCTTAGGTTTCCTGGTGTTTTTGTTACAATTGCTTTAGAATATCATGCTATCTATCTATCTTTATATATATATATATATATATATATAGCATGATATTCTAAATAACTTGTAACACTTTATTCAAACGCCCATTTACAGGGTGTCGGTGACAAAGATAGTAAAAGAATTTATCCCATTTAGATGAACCATTGCACCTAGTTGTTTCACATTATTCATGAATGTTTATTATTTGTTTTCTATATTATGAAGGGTTTTGTGAAAGCACCCTATTTTGGTTGGCATTTGGACCTTTTTGTTTTTATTTTGCATCCATTGCTGAGTTTAGTTATGTGTATATATGTTTGCATTCTCCATTTCCTACTTTAATTTTTCCTTTTGTTGTTTTTAAAAGATTCATTATTTTGTTCATATGTTAGTGAATGATGTAAATTGTTATTTGTGTGTGGTAATAAATATCAATTTAATCTATTGGCAAATGATTTTCTTTAATCATATTAGTGGAACTGGTAGGGGCAGAGGGGTACAAGCATAAATAATCACCTAGGTGTGAGAGGGGGATGAAACTTAGAATCTAAACCTATTTTAATGAAACATAGGGTTCTTATTATATATTTAGAATTTATATTATATATATATATTATGATGATATTCTAAAGCACTTTGTACAAAAAAACCGTAACCCTAAGTGTTTCATTAAAATAGTTTAGATTCTAAGTTGCATCCCCTCTCACACCTAGGTGTTATATTTATGCTTGTACCCCTCTGCCCCTGCCATATACATACATACATACATACATACATACATATTATTATATAATAGGATGATATTCTAAAGCACTTGTAACACTTTATTCAAATGCCCATTGATAGGGTCTCGGTCACAAATATAGTAAAATAATTTATCCCTTTCAGATGAACCATTGCACCTATTTGTTTCACATTATTCATGAATGTTTATTATTTGTTTTCTATATTGTGAAGGGTTTTGTGAAAGCACCCTATTTTGGTTGGGTTTTGGACCTTTTTGTTTTTATTTTGCATCCATTGCCAAGATCGGTTATGTGTATATATGTTTGCATTTCCCATTTCCTATTTTAATTTTTCCTTTCGTTGTTTTTAAGAGATTCATTATTTTGTTCATATGTTAGTGAATGATGTAATTTGTTACTTGTGTGTGGTAATAAAGATCAATTTAATCTATTAGCAAATGATTTTCTTTAATCATATTAGGGAAACAGGCAGGGGCAGAGGGGTACAAGCATAAATAAACACCTAACTGTGAGGGGCGGATGCAACTTAGAATCTAAACCTATTTTAATGCAAACTCACAATTGTTAAGGGAACTGTTGTGTTCTAAGATGACTAGCTTACCAGTTTCCTGGAAATCAACCAGAAACACGCCCTCAGTCACAACAACTCTTGTCTCAATAGCCTCCTCATGTTGTTACTCCCATTCCCTCACATACATTTCTCCTCTAGTCAACCCAAACAATGATGTTTGGGAACAGACCATCCTTGCACAAACCCTATACACAAGGTAAGGTTGGCTAGATTTTCCACCTCCTAGTCATCCTCCTTAGTCTCATGCATCTCACCTACAGTATGCTACCTCTCTCATTGTTCACACACTTCTTGTTGCACCTCAACCATCCACTCCTTTCACACATCATTCCTCCTCTGGAAGGAAAGCTTATCAACAACATAAATCCCTGTCAAATCTTGTTGCTTAGCTATCCAAACTCCTTGTCATCCCATTACATGTTGCTAGTGAGGATGGAAAAATTCTCAACCTGATTCTTTTGGTTCATCTCATGGTCCAACAAATTCAATTTCTCCATGTTTGTAGCAAGGAAAACAACACACAGGATCAACCCCTGCTCACAGACAAAGAAACTAGTTATGGTTCTATTCATGGCACAATGTACTTTTTTTGCATATTACAGTTTACTATTTGTAAGCACATCCTTTTCTATATTATGTGTAGATGTAATTTTACACTTTTATATTTTAATACTAGAGAAAATCACACACACACACACACACACATATAAAAGGTGGCACCAATTTAGGTTATATGATGATATGAGGAGAAACAAGGAAATGAGGACGAACAAGGTTTTAGCTTTTTTAGGGGTTTTATAATTTGATAATTTTATATGATGATGTGTATTTATTTTGATGGACTATGGTTATGACATGATTATGTCTACTTTTAACCAATATTTATGAAATAAATAAATTGATAATTCAAATTCATAAAGGAAATGAGGACTATTCAAATGGTAATGTGGGTCCCACTTATTATTGTCTAATATTTAATTTATAAATACTTCTAAGTCAACTTTTAAAAGCCTTGCATCTTATGTGATAAATAATTAATATGATTTGCTAAAATTTAAAATTGTCATCTCATTTGCTAAAATTGAAAACTGTCAAATCTTTTTGAAGCCTCTTTAAAAAGAAGGGAGATATATGAACCCAAGAGACAAAAATTTTTTTGAAGAGGGGTATTCTACAACAATACTAGGCTTTTCTTCTCACTTTGATTTTATTTTGAAAATGTAAAAAGTTAATTTTAATGGTGATAATAGTTATAGCTCTAGCAAGAAATCAATTTTGATGGCTTCTCTTAATCATTCAAGGATAATCATTCAAGGATATATGAAGGCATCTTATCTTCTTTTGATCATTTATTTATTGTTCTTAATGCTTTATTTCCATTGTATCAACAATGATCATTTTTGAACTCGTCAAATGCCTAAGCAGAGACCTATGTTAAGATTTGACTATCATAATAAAAAAATGAGTTCATTGTCCAACGCAATCTATTTTATTTTTTTACATACCTCTCACACTTTCTTAAATTTTTCTATTGTTTTCACATCTTATGCTCTACATGATTTATAGGTTTCGACTTGTAAGCTTGACTAGACTAGCTAGTTGTCTTTCAAAATCTGAATTTACTTTTTATTTTTGTCATTGTTAATTGGTCCAAATATATATCCATAACCATACATATGCTTTTTCTTTTCTATTTTCTTTAATGTCCAACCTATATAAAAAAATTATAGAATTTTTCTTTTCATCTTTCATATCTTTATATAAATAATTCTCTTGTTACCATAACAAGTTTCAAGGAAAAGAACCTATGTTGTAACATCCCTAAAGGAACTCAAGGTAGAATCAATCAGTTATGAAATAGCAATTGTAAAAGAGTTATGAATTAGTTACAATTGAATGAGGATGGATTAAATAAAGCAAGGCTATGAAGTTCTTTGAACTCCACGTATACGATCAAGAATAACTTACAAAAATACTTCGATTCAAATCAAAGAGACACGGAGGTAACCAATGAAGAAACCGATACCTTTTCTTGATTAATGAAATCTCTTTCCTTTGTCTATGGGGATCCTGTAATCGTTGCAAGAAATATTTTCAAGCAGTCCGTCCATTTGAATTTTTGGGGTTGTCTTTGAATGTGCAACATGGGCACTACCTATCTAGATATAAAGTTGAGATCGAGTAGTTTGTGTGAGGAGACCTACGGATTTATGCCTTGCACTGCATCTGTGGTGGGGAATCTATTATTGATGGTGGTTTATGGATACCTATTGTTCATTTCAGAATCAATGATGTCCAATGGAAGTGAAATTTTGTTGCTTGTGATGGGGCGGCGATCAATGCCGTGGGGGAGACTGGAGGAAGACAGACGTATGTATTCTCCTTGGTGGTCATCTGTTCAAGAAGAGAGGCGTATGTATTCTCCTCGGTGGGCGTTGGCTCCAGAAGGGATTAGTTGCAGAAGATATCGTTTACAAATTTCTTATTTTTCTAAGAAAGTCTAGTGTGAGGCTATAGTGGTTATCATTCTTGCTTTGACAGATAAAGATAAATCTTGCATCGAGGAATAAATGGTTGTGATTGAAGATGGGATCTTAGTTATAAGGTTGATCTACAGAGGTAGAAACACATATTTAAATCTCATGGTGAGGTTCAGTAAATCTTAGTTTATTTGGTTGTCTTTCTTGACTACTATTAATTAGGTATGTCGAAGCCTTCTACCTTTACTTGCACGTTTCTTTATATTTCAATATTATAAAGGTGACACCGATTTAGGTTATATGATGATATGAGGAGAAACAAGGAGATGAGGATGAACAAGGTTTTGTTTTTTTTTGGGGTTTTATAATTTGATAATTTTATATCATAATGTGTATTTATTTTGATGGACTATGGTTATGACATGATTATGTCTACTAGTAACCAATATTTATGAAATAAATAAATTTATAACTCAAATTCATAAAGGAAATAAGGACTATTCAAATGGTAATGTGGGTTCTACTTATTATTGTTTAATATTTAAGTTATAAATACTTCTAAATCAACTTTTAAAAGCCTCACATCTTATCTCTAACCACACTAATTAGGAAAACAATTAATATGATTTACTAAAATTTAAAACTGTCATCTCATTTGCTAAAATTGAAAACTGTCAAAGTTGTTGAAGCCTCTTTAAAAATAAGAGAGATATATGAACCCAAGAGACAAAAAAAAGTTTTGAAGACGGGTATTCTACAACAAAAATAGGCTTTTCTTCTCCCTCTGATTTTATTTTGAAAATGTAAAAAGTTAATTTTAATGGTAATAACAGTTCTAGCTCCAGCAAGAAATCAATTTTGATGGCTTTTCTTAATCATTCAAAGATTTATGAAGGTACCTTATCTTGTTTTGATCATTTATTTATTGTTCTGCAGGCTTTATTTCTATTCTATCAACAACGATCATTTTTTAACTCATCAAATGCCTAGGCATAGACCTATTGTTAATATTTGACTATCATAATAATAAAGTGAGTTGATTATCCAATGCCATCTATTTTAATTTTTTACTTACCTCTCACACTTTCTTAAATTTGTCTATTGTTTTCACGTCTTATGCTCTACTTAATTTTTAGGTTTCGACTTGTAATCTTGACTAGACTAGCTAGTTGTCTTTTAAAATCTGAATTTACTTTTATTTTTGTCATTGTTAATTGTTTCTAAATATATATCCATAACCATACATATTCTTTTTTTTTTCTATTTTCTTTAATGTCCAACATATATAATTTCATCCTTGAATTTTTTTTTTCATCCTTCATATATTCATATAAATATTTTCTTGTTATGATAACAAGTTTCAAGGAAAAGAACCTATGTTGTAACATCCCTAAAAAAAGTCAAGGTAGAATCAATCAGTTATGAAATAGTAATTGTAAAAGAGTTACAAATTAGTTACAACTGAATGAGGATGGATTCAAGAAAGCAAGGCTATGCAGTTCTTTGAACTCCACGTATACGATCGAGAATAACTTACAAAAATACTTCGATTCAAATCAAAGAGACACAGAAGTAACCAATGGTGAAACCGATACCTTTTCTTGATTAATGAAGTCTCTTTCCTTTGTCTGTGGGGATGTTGTAATCGTTGCTTGAAATATTTTCAAGCAGTCCGTCCATTTGAATTTTTGGGGTTGTCTTTGAATGTGCAACATGGGCACTACCTATCTAGATATAAAGTTGAGATCCAGTAGTTCTTGCGAGGAGACCTACAGATTTATGCATTGCACTACATCTGCGGTGGGGAATCTGTTCTCGATGGTGGTGTATGGATACATGTTGTTCATTTCAGCGTCCATGATGTCCAATGGAAGTGAAATTTTGTTGCTTGTGATGGGGCGGGGATCAATGCCACTGGGGAGATGGGAGGAAGACAGACCTATGTATTCTCCTCGGTGGGCATCTATTCTAGAAGAGAGGCCTATGTATTCTCCTCGGTCGGCATCGGCTCTAGAATAGATCAATTGCAGAAGATATCATTTACGAATTTCTTTTTTTTAAGAGAGCCTAGTGCGAGGCTGTAGCGGTTATCTTTCTTGCTTTGACAGATAAAATAAATCTTGCATCGAGGAATAAATGGTTATGATCGAAGATGGGATCTTAGTTATAAGGTTGATCTACAGAGGCAGAAACACATATTTAAATCCCACGGTTAGGTTCTCGGTAAAGCTCAGTTTATTTAGTTGTCTTTCTTGACTACTAGGCTGTAGCGGTTATCTTTCTTGCTTTGACAGATAAAGATAAATCTTGCATCGAAGAATAAATGGTTATGATCGAAGATGGGATCTTAGTTATAAGTTTGATCTACAGAGGCAGAAACACATTTAAATCCCACGGTTAGGTTCTCGGTAAAGCTCAGTTTATTTGGTTGTCTTTCTTTACTACTATTAACTAGGTACACCGAAGCCTTTTACCTTTACTTGCATGTTTCTTTATATTTCAATATTATACATGCACCATGATTTGTTATGTGAATGTGTATAAGGAGAATTTACACTATTTTTCCTAGTAAGGAAAATATATCTCTACATATAGATCAAGCAAGATTGTGATTATATATCTTTTCTTGTTAAAGAAAATATGTTACTGCATGCAAATAAACATTGTGTTTATATATTTTTCTTGGGTAAGAAAATATATTACTGCATGCAGATAAGGATTGTGATTATATGTTTGTCTTGGTTAAGAAAATTTATTACTGCATTGAGAGATAAAGATAAAGATTATATATACTTTTTTTGGTAAAGAAAGTAGGGGTTTTACTTGAATAACCCAAAGAGGGTTTTTACTTAAATAACCTTAGTATGGGTAATTTAATATCTTACTACATGTAGATTAAGGTTATATATTCCTCTTGTAAAGAAAATATATATATATTATTGCATGTAGAAAACTATATATATGCATGCTTGGTAGAGAAAATGTAATGTTAAAGATTGTTATTACTATATATATAGGAAAAGATGGTGATTATATATATTTGCAACATTAAAGGGTAAGTTTGGTCTTAATCGCTTTGCAAGAGTTTGCAAAAAAGGTAAAGTATTTGGTTGTTGCATATTGCGTAGTTTGATTTATTTGCATGGTTTAATGCATAAATTGTTACCGTTACCGTTATTATTATCTTAGTTCAGGTTGATTATGATACTTTTTTGGAAACAAATGCATAATAACTTTGTTATGATACTTTCATGGAAACAAATGCATAATAACTTTGTACATAAATGATAGAGAAACTATGTTGGGTACTTGAAAACTAACTATGTGAAAAGAACACATATGCAAAAGCATAGAAACAATAGTTTATTACATTTATGAAGATATAACTATTGTGTTATATATTGTGTTATATATTGTAAAGAGGAACATGGATTTGTAGAACTATTGAGTTAGATCATTTGAAGAGAAATATGCATTAGTGTAAATAAGAATTGTGGAAAGTAAAAAAATTATTTACTTGGATAAATATACTAGTTATTTATTATGACATGCTTGATAATTGTTTGTGCACAACGTTGTTAGAAGAAGCATGTTGTGATATATATTTACAATTCATGCGCATGAGTAGACGTTAAAGGATCACTGTTAAAGGATCACTTTTAGAGGCTGATTATTGATTGATTAATATTGTATCTAATCTTCTTGCCAAAGCTTGTTGATGACCAGAATGACAGGAAATGATGGTGGTTTGTGCCAAAGAAAATGATGTTTAACATTGTGGTAGGTAAAGAACTAACGTCCCACGCTCATGAGTACGAGTTGTAGGATTGTACATTGATAGAACAATCCCAATCCTACCACGAGGATGTAGAGAGTGGTGATATGTAGGTAAAGGGTTTCATAGAAAATGTAATAGCTTTTAGCTAGTTATGTGACATTTTAATGATATTTCATTGTAACATGACAATGGATAAGGGACGGGATCCCTTATAAGTCATTGAGTGAGGGGTGAAAGCCCTCACGAGTGTTTAATAATAAGATTAAATGTTTGTTGGTTTTCACCCTATGGGGTTTCCAGGGTATATCGGTGTTCAATAATAAGATTGCTTATTGTGTCAGTGTGATGATGTTAAATCTTTGATGATGATGATTCCTTATTTGATGTGATAATCATAATGACAAATATGTGATTAATTAATATAGTTAAGGAAATCATGAAATGGATGAAAGGTTCATGAGAAAGTTTATGTTAATATACGTTCATGAGAAAGTTTATGTTAATATACTACAACAGTTGTTGTTATGCAACTTACTATCCTCTATTGCAATTTACTTTATGCACTAATAAACATTATATCTAATGGTTAATGAGGAATGTGGAGTTGTGATTTGGGTAATTACTTGTGGGTATTTGTATAGAAGATTCTAACTCCCTGCTTTTACATGTGAGGTTACCGAGGTACACTATGTATGTGAAGGCCATCCGAGATGGGTGACGTCCCTGGAAGTTTTGGTTACCAGGTGCAAGCCCTAAAAGTGATGATTTATGCTATGTGATTCATTTCACCAGTTTCAATCCCACTTCTTCACCCGTGATGATTTATGCTATGTGATTCATTTCACTAGTTTCAATCCCACTTCTTCACCCCTGTGAGCATCACTCGATGCAATGAGTGCTAAGTGAACTATTCAAAAATTATGAGAAATTAGTCAGTTACGACTACCTCTCATGGAAATGGTCATACGTGAATGACTTACTTAATGCAGTTGAATCCCAAAATGATATCTAAGGAGTTTCTATTTTAGTCCATCCAACTTTAACTAAACCACCCACAAATTCTGCGTAATTAAGTTCAAAATAGAATTAACCCTCATTACTTAACCTTAGATTTTAATATTAATTTGATTTTATATATTTGTATTATTTATATTTAGTATAATAAAATGTTTATTTTTATTAAGAACAATAATATTGCATTATACAATTTAATACAAATAATAAGTTTTTTAAATAAATAAATATAATATTAATTAAAAAACTAGGGGCTTTAATAGAATTTAAGTTAGTAAATTATAATAGATATTAATTTATAATAAGTATCAAATTACTCATTAAAAAAATTATAAAGTAAAATAAAATTATTATTTTATTTTAAAATTATTATTAAGTATGGTATGAAAAACACTTATTAAAAAATTATAAAAAAATGAAATTGTAATTTATTTTAAATTATTATTAAGTATTAAAATAATCTAGATATAAGAAACATATATATAACATATATATATTTAGAAGATTCTTAATTTGTAAGCGAGTATGATGGACCAATACTATGACTTATCAACACAACATGTCTAAAAAAGAAAAAGTCACTTCATATGATACTTGTCCTTATGATATTTTTTTATTAATCAATTTAATTAAAAGAGAAAAAATGACATAACTACTTTGAAGAGAAATCTCAATTTTGATTTGTGTGTCTCACTTTGAATATTCTAGAATATTTAGTGGATATTAAATCTCTATCATCCATATTGGTTATTAACTTAAAATTATATTCCAAAATGAATATGCCTATCAATATAATTAACAAAACATAATTAAATTTCATATTAAATAACAAAAAAATAAATTAACTTAATGCCAATAACATGTAAAATAATATTAAAAAAAAAAAACTTAAATCTATAAAAATCAACCTGAATTTATTGCATATATAAAAGTTTATTAATGTATATTGTTGAATATAAAATAATAAATATAAAATATTTTTAAAAATATATATTAAGAAATTGTTGAAATATGGAAACAAGAATATTCCAATATAATTTGTTCTTGAATTAAATTGTGAACTAAAATCGAATTTAGTATTAACAACTACTTGGAAATAATTAATTTATTTATTTTAAATTAATTAGATGGAGAAATTCAAGTTAGAAGTCTTTCTCAAGTCATGCAAGAGTTATCCCTTAAATTAAAGAGAGAAGATTGAGTTATATTTGAGTTGTAATTAGTTAACTTAGTTTACTGATTTAACTCTAGTTAAATTAGTTCCAAATTGTCTGAGGAACTAATAGTGAGTTAACACTGAGTTTATGCATTAATGCACTCATGCATGTCTTCTGAGAAAGACCCATTTGAGATTAATGTTCAACGATAGTGTACTATCAATTGCACGTGTTTCCTTATGGAGAAAACTCATGCATGCAGTCAAGGATTCATCCTTGAGGATTGTACAGTTTTAAAGGCTGTTTTTTCCACCTGGTAATAGGCTAATTATCCACAAGGAACAATGCAAGGAAATAGGAGCTTGGAGGGTAGACAAGAACGCTGGAGAGAAGCCAAGATTTCCTATGAGCCCTATGAGGATTGTACTGAGAGCTGGCTAGCTGTGAGAGCTAATGCTTTGTATAATTCCTATGTATTTTCACCATGTATGATAATAAAATAGTGTGGGTTTGTATCTGAGACATTCCCCAAAGTATTTTCATGTGTATTGTGCCATTGATTCTTCTTCTTCTGGTTACGTTGTTCAAATCGATCTTTAAGCTTCCACAAATTGATAGTAGAAGTACGTATAGTATTCTGCTTTGATTTATATTGCATTATTGGGCTAAACATATTTTCTAAATGGTATTAGAGCTGTGAATAGTATAATGAGAAGAGAATTCAAAGTTTGAAGTTTGGGGTTGCAGGTGAAAATTGAATTCATATTATACTTCAAGGTTGGCCAATGGCATTCTATGGCTTGAGACTCGAGTATGCCTTGGAATGTAGCTTGAGTTACATAGCATGGAAAGATAGAATGGAGGTTGTATTAGAAGACAACGGATTGAAGGAATTCCTTGATCAAGAAATCCAAAAGCTAGCTTCAACTAATGCACAAGAGTTGGCTGAGTGGAAGAAGTGTGTGGCGAAGGTGAGACAGATCATCCTTGAGGTAGTTCAAGACCATACTATCTCGAGTCTCCATTGGAAGGATACTCCATTTTCAATGTGGAAGACATTGAAGGACATCTACCAGAACAGTATCGACCAGAGGAAATTGGCGCTCAAGGATAAGCTTCGAAGAATCAAGATGGAGAGGGGCGATACTATTTCCACATATCTAAACAAGCTCACCTCCTACAGAGATGAGTTTGGCAGTTTGGAAATAACTACTACCAATGGTGATATCATGAGCCTCGTCTCCTTGGCCTTCCAAAGAGTTGGGATAGCTACCAGGACTCTGTGAACGGAACAGAGAAACTGCCGGATTGGGAACGACTATGGTTAGATCTTATGCAGGAGGAGTACAAGAGATGGTTCTTCATCCAAGAATGAAGAAAATTTGGCCTTAGAAAGTAAGGCAAGGAAAGAGAACGGGAAGGCTTCCCATTTCAAATCAAAATCTTCTCATGGAGGGAAGAAAAGTGACATGTCTAAGGCAATATGCTTTATTTGTCACAATATGGGACATTATGCGACTAATTATCCATTGAAGAAGTCTAAGAAGTGATCCTCAAAAGGATCACAAGGTGAGGCATTATCCTATGAGTTTGAAATGGACTTTATCCTCATCGCATGTATGATGTCATCAATGTTGGGTTGTGTCTGGTATCTTGACAGTGGAGCCTCATTCCACATGACTAGTGATAAAAATTTATTCAGTGCCTTGGAGGAGAAAGACCTCAAGATGTGCATAGAGATGGGTGACGATGGAAGGTATAGTGTTTCAGGAGTGGGAATGATTGCTTTTCAGAGGGAGCATGGAGCTCCTCTCACCTTGACAAATGTGATGTATGTGCCTGGACTGAAGAAGAACTTGGTATGAATCGTGATGTTGAAGGAAAAAGGCTATGATGTTGTCTTCAGTAAAGGAAAGGCATTCCTAAGACACATAGCCACGGGTTAGACCATGAGGATTGGGATTCAGGTGAAGAATATCTATAAACTAGAGGTAGATGATTGTGTAGCACTGAGTATGAAAGCAAAATTGGTGCAAAGCACTCACATTTGCGAGTTGTGGCATAGGCATTTGGGCCATTTGCATCATGGGGCTTTGAAGATAATGCATCAGATATCTACAGGACTTCCCAAAGGGAAACTTGAGCAAGTTGACACATGCAAAGGTTGTACCTTGGGAAAGGACACCAAGTCTTCCTTTCATGATCGAGACAGTCAAGCAGAGGCTATCTTAGAGCAAGTTCATACTGATTTGTGTGGACCATTCTCGACGACATCCATAATGAAGCAAAGGTATTATGCGATTTTCATTGATGATTATTCTCGTAAATGCTAGATTTATTTCATGCAAAATAAGAACAAAACTTTCACAAAGTTTTGTCAGTTCAAAGATTTGGTCAAGAAAGAGTCAAGGAAGAAGATCAAGGCCTTGAGAAGTGACAATGGTGGAGAATCTGTCTCTCAAGAGTTTAAGGACTTCTATGTAGTGGAAGGAGTTAAACGAGAGTTGACGCCACCTCATAATGCACAGCATAATGGGGCGACCGAGAGGAAGAATAGAATTATTGTAGGGGCAACGTGGGCAATGTTGCATGTCCAAGGCCTACCACTTCACTTGTGGGCTGAGGCATGCAACACAGCAGACTATTTGCAAAATAGAAGCCCACATCACATACTTGGGATGAAGACACTAGAGGAAGCTTTCCCCGGTAAGGGACCAGATGTGGGTCACTTCAGGATATTTATCTCATCGGTATATTGCCATGTGACAAAGGATGCATAGAAGAAGCTTGAGGTGACAACAGAGTTGGGGATATTTGTGGGGTACACTGATACACCTCACAACTATCGGGTGTACTTCCTTACTAGTCGAAGGACAGTGGTTCGTAGATATCGCAAGTTTGATGATAAGAAGGCCATGCAATCTTCCCTTGAGAGGGAGCTCAAACTACAGGATGTGGAGGAACTGTTGGTTCCTAAGGAGAAGGAACCCCAGACTGATGCGAAGCAGCTGCATGCATGGGCTCCAGGAGTGGAGACATACACTCAAGCAAATCCTTCCAGAGATTGATGAAAGCGCACAAGATAAGTTGACAGATTGTTGGAGGATGGGAGAGTGAAAGTGGGAGCACCATATTCTCAGCACAAATAGAGGAGATCACCTAAGAGGTACACTAGATACATGGTCCTTGCTCGGGAATGTGTTGAGACCGAGCCATCTTCCTTTGAGGAAGCAGTGCAACAACTGATTTGGGTCAATGTTATGGTGGAGGAATATGACTCCATAGTTTGTACCAGTGATTGGGACGTGGTTCTGAGACTGGAGAACAAGTCAGTCGTGAGTTCTTGTTGGCTTTACAAGGTAAAGCAAGCTACTGATGGTAGTGTGGAGAAGCATAAGGCGACATTTGTTGCCTATGGCTTTTCACAGGTCGAGGAGGATCATGTTGCTGTAGTATATTTCGATAGAGGAGAAAGATGCTAGAATTTTGACAAAGGCATTGTCAAAGTGTACATTCGAGTTCCATAGAGACAGGATTAGGGTGGAAGATAATCCCTTTCTTGTTGAGAGGGAGCGTTGAAATATGGCAACAAGAATATTCCAATTTAATTTGTCCTTGAATCAAATTGTGAATTAAAATCGAGTTTAGTCTTAAGAACTACTTGGAAATAATTAATTAATTTATTTCAAATTAATTAGTTCGAGAAATTCAAGTCAGAAGT
Organism: Pinus taeda; assembly: GCA_000404065.3. Classification (NCBI taxonomy): domain Eukaryota; kingdom Viridiplantae; phylum Streptophyta; class Pinopsida; order Pinales; family Pinaceae; genus Pinus; species Pinus taeda. Next base: position 72,802 of record APFE031427197.1, read on the forward strand.
CTTTCTGAAGTCATGTAAGAGTTATCCCTTAAATTAAGGAGATAAGATTGAGTTATATTTGAGTTGTAATTAGTTAACTCAGTTTAATGAGTTAACTCCAGTTAAATTAGTTCCAAACTGTTTGAGGAACTAATAGTGAGTTAACAGTTAGTTGATGCATTAATGCGCACAACTAGTGTTATTCTAGTTAACTGAAGATTCGCTCATTAGAAACTCATACATATCTATTATGAGAAAGACCCAGTTGAGATTAATGTTCAAGGACACTGTACTACCAATTGCATGTGTTTTCTCATGGAGAAAACTCATGCATGCAGTCAAGGATTCATCCTTGAGGATTGCGTAGTTTTGAAGGCTGGTTTTTCCACTTGGTAATAGGCTAATCATTCACAAGGAACAATGTAAGGAAATAGGAGCTTCGAGGGTAGCGAGGAACGCTGGAGAGAAGCCAAGATTTCCTCTGAGCATCTATGAGGATTGTATTGAAAGCTGGCTAGTTGTGAGAGCTAAGGCTTTTATAATTCCTATGTATTTTCACCATGTATGATGATACAATAGTGTGGGGTTTTTATCTGAGACCTTCCTCAAAGTATTTTCATGTGTATTGTGCCGTTGATTCTTCTTCTTCTAGTTACATTGTTCAGCTTGATCTTTAAGCTTCGACAAATTGATAGTAGACGTAGGTTATAGTATTCTACTTTGATTTATATTGCATTATCGGGTTAACCTATCATAGACTTCCTACAGAAATTTGGTTCTATTTAATATCTAATAAATTATAGTTAGAGCCATGTGGAACAAATTTATTAGGAGTCTTTATGGAATTTGAAGTTTTAGGTTGAAATTTCCTTGATTAACCATGTGGATTGTGTGAAAGTATGTCTGAATTCATTTAGATGTTATAATAGTTGTGTCAAGAAAATATGAACCTAACTAATTAGTGTTTTTTCTAGGTAAAACTAAAGATAAAAATAAAATTTAGTACAAAAATAAATAAAAATTTAAAATAAATTTAAATTAATAGTATAATTCTCTATATATGTTTAAGTTATATTATAATATGCATCTTCTAGTTTTTCTAGAGTAGAATAGTAATTGATTTTTACTTTGCATTTAGTTTACTTTGATTATAATATTTACCTATTTGCCAATGGCAAAACATTAGGAAAATAATTTTATCTATTATTGATAGTATATTTATTTATATATAAATAAATAATTTTGTTGGTGAAAAAAATTGAAGTTTTATTGTAAAACTAAATGGAAAATAGAAAAAAAACATTAAAAGATCAAAAGGTAAAAATCAAAAGGCAATAAATTGAATAGAAAAAATAAGAGAAAATACTTGTAAATAATAAATTTAAAATTTCTTCCAATTCTCTTTTCTCTTTAAAACTCCTAATTTTATAAAAACAATTAAACAATACACACTCTTTATAATAATTAACATGACATATGATATATATTTATTTTACCCTTTATTACTTATACAATATTAACAACTAATCTATGCTGCCCAATGCTATTTTAATTGGCAACAACCACCAAATATTATGTAAAACATGACCTATCAAGTTTAACTCTCTTACCAATTAAAAACGAAAAGAAAAATTAAAAAATATCATAATATTATGATAGTGTCAATGCTTAATTTATAATTAATAATGGTTAAAATAACAGTTGAATTTGATTTAAATTTTTTTAGTTAATAATATTTTGTTTTGTTTTTCTTATTATAATTTATTTTTAATAGTAAAAAACAAATTAAAGATGGAAATTGATTTAAAAAATATTTTTTTAATCATATTGATTAATTTAAAACAAATTATGATAGAAATATGAACCCATAATATTTTCAAAATCTATATTTATAAATATGAACATATAATATTGTCAAATCTATATTTAAGTTAAGTGGAGATGACTCTTTGCTTAATATTTTTGGATGTATTCTTTGATGTATATATATATTTCACTTTTGTTTTTAGGATTATTAACTATAAAATTAATAATATAAAATAAAATTACACGGGCTTGAAAAAAAAACCAAATGGAAATTTCGAGTCTTTACATTTGCTAACGCTCTGGGTAGAAAAAGCTAAATAGTAAATCGCGCTTGTTACGTGTCCAACAACGAGTCTTTACATCTGTGAACACTTTGGGTCTTCAAGACTTAGGTTGTGGAATGATAGGTGAACGCCCTTAGACGGTTCCTTTATCATTGCCCCTACTGATATTTCCACCATGTTGTTGAGGATGATCGTCGATTACTTTTTACGGGGGCAATTATATGCTTCTTCCATCGTTCGACGGTCTCTTATGTTGGTGCTAGTGTTTAACTCCGATGATTGCTTTCTTGTATCTAATCTCGTCATAGCATGTTTCTGTGTTTTTAATCGCGAGCATTTCTAATCACATCCAGTAGTAGCTTCTTATCATTGGCAAAAGATTTACAACAAAAACCACCGCAATCTACAAGTCTCAACTCTCCAATTAAGACCTAGAAAACAAAATATGTCCGTTAGTTAGCACTTGAATAAAAATTTACTTCGCCATGCATTAATAAAGATTTTCTAGCCTCACCTGATTTTCTAGGGAGATTTATCCATCCACCATCACTATGAATTTGAATGTAGTTGGAAATAATCATATCCTCTTTTCTGGTCCAGACCCCACGGTTGAGACCTTCTTTTAAGTATCAAGGAGACTTGCCCATTATTGAAATTCTTCCTCTGTAATTCCATAGACTATAATCTCCACTGAACTTTGTTTATTGTACTCGCTTTTTAACCAATGAAAATAAAGTGTTTTTCTCTTCTTAAAAAAAAACTCCACTGCTCGGAAGAGACACACATAGTACTTAGTCGTTGCTTCCCTTTGGTAGGGTCGTTCTGAATCATTTTTATATATACACAATGGCCCTACCAAAGGGAAGTGATAGCCAAGTACTGTGTGTCTCTTCCGAGCAGTGGAGTTTTTTTTTAAGAAGAGAAAAATGCTTTATTTTCATTGGTTAAAAAGCGAGCACAATAAACAAAGGTTAGTGGAGATTATAGTCTATGGAATTACAGAGGAAGAATTTCAATAACGGGCAGGTCTCCTTGTTGCTCAAAAGAAGGGCTCAACCGTGGGGTCTGGACCAGAAAAGAGGATAAGATTCTTTCCAACTACATTCTAATTCATAGTGATGGTGGATGGATAAATCTCCCTAGAAAATCAGGTGAGGCTTAGAAAATCTTTATTAATGCATGGGGAAGTAAATTTGTATTCAAGTGCTAAATAATAGACATATTTGGTTTTCTAGGTCTTAATCAGAGTGGCGATACTTGTAGATTGCGGTGGTTGAACTATCTTGACCCTAGCATGAAATGCGAAAACATTTCCCCCGATGAGGAGGAGCTTATTACGTCACTGCATCGTCCTTGGAAATTGGTATATGGGCAATCACTAATCATCGTTTATTTATTCAATGGATTTACCATGTCGGGGTGTCTGAAATTTTGAAATTTTTGCATGAGAAAATTTTCTTATTTGTGTTCCAATTGTTTACATTAAGAATTTTATAGGGGAGGGGAGGAGAGTTCAAAGGAGAGGAGAGGAGTCTGTCAACAAATTAGTTGTTGTGGTCAAATTTCCAGTTGCAGCAAGAAAATTCCAACTAGAAAAATACTTAAATAACACATAAATTGCGTGACAATATACTAAAACATATTAAAATGTTTGGAGCAACAAAATATAATTTTACCTTATAATGTTAATGCATGAAATACATTCATATGAGAATGATGCTCATTCACCATATAAATAAAAATTATTAAGTTGATTTACATTGACCAAGGGTTGCAGAGTAACACACAGTAACTTCATGCGCCACCAAGATTTGCTCCACGATTTTCTCTTCACCTACACCACCAAACTTTGCTCCATGATTTTCTCTTCACTTATGATAGTTACACCCTCACTGAGTGATTATACACAATGATTGATTTTCTAAACTTGTAGAGGTCGCAGACTGCAAGTCCCTCAACTCGGTGATTATACACAATGAGTGATTTTCTGAACTTACAAAGGTTGCGGATTGCAAGTCCCTCTACTAGGTGATTATACACAATGAGTGATTCTCTGAACTTCAATGAGTGATTTTCTGAACTTGGAGAGGTTGTGGACTCCAAGTAAGAGTTGCAAAGTAAATGTATGCCGATACATATTTACCAACTCTTCATTAAGTGCTTTAACTATCTAATGTGTTACAAACACACAATAAATGTTGTTTTCAGGTGCCCATCAAAATTTGCTCCATGATTTTCTCTTCACCTCTCATAGTTACACCTTATGCAAATTATTTTTACATTAATATTTATCAAAACATGCAACTTGACTCATTAATACATGGCAGCGCAAAACTTTAAGACACAGATGGGCGATTATACAAAATGAGTAATTTTTTGAACTTGCAGAGGTTGCGAACTGCAAGTAAGAGTTGCGCAGTAAATGTTTTCCCATACATATTTACTAACTCTTTATTAAGCGCATTAACTATCTTATGTCTTCTGGAATGGTCAGCTTGTACTTCTGATCAGAACTCCAGTCCTTCAGCCTGCAAACAAAATGGCAATCTGCAATTGAGGTGTACCACACGTATGGTTGTTGCGAGTGTAATTACCTGTAGTAGTTGAGATTAATATTTCCAACACTCCTCCTTAATCACGACTACCCGCCATTGACAATTCCAAAACAATCTTTGAGATAAAAAAAAAAAAAATCACGTGCCACTGGCTTTGTGAAAATATTAGCAAATTGTTCTTGTGACTTGCAGTGCTGCAACACAATTTAACCATTTTTAATTAACTCTCTAATAAAATGATATTTAGAATCAATGTGCTTGTACCTCTTATAAAAACATAATTATTTGATAGTGCAATTGCGGAAGTGTTGTTGTAGAAAATAGTTGTTGTTCCCTCTTGGTCATGGCATAGATCCCTCAACATCCTTCTCATCCCAATTTTCTAACACGTTGCTGTTGTTGTGCTGACATATTTAGCTTATGCTATTGATAATGACACCATTGGATGCCTCTTGGAGGCCCATGAAATGGCTCCAGAACCCAAACGATAAACATATCCTGATGTACTCTTTCTGTCACCGACACTTCCTACCCAATCAGTGTTGGTGTAACCAACTAGCCTAAAATCATTTGTTGTTGTGTACAAAATACCATACTGTTTTGTCCCATTGACATACCTTAGAATCCTTTTGGCTACGTTCCAATGTGTCTCCTTGGGTGTCTCCATGAACCTCGAACCCAAACTCACTGCATACATTATATCTAGCCTAGTGGTAGTCAAATACATGAAGTTGACCACCATACTTTTATATAATGTCAGATTGACATTACTACTGCAATTTTCTTTGTTCAATTTCAACCCCATGACAGTTGAAGTTGGCTTGTTGTTATGCATATTAAACCTCTCCAAAATTTATGCTACATAATTTGCTTGAGAAATAAAGATTTCATTTTCTCTTTGCTTTACTTCTATGCCAAAAAAATATCTTAGCAACCCCAAGTCAGTCATTTCAAAGTCACCCTTCATGATTTCTTTGAAATCAACAATGAGGAAATCATTTGTCGAAGCCATTGTCCAAAAAGTAAGCATTTACCCTACGATACCATGCACGTGGTGCTTGCTTCAGCAGATAAGGAGCTTTCCTCATCCTATACACCTTGTCTTCTTGGCCTTCTACCTTATAACTAGCTGGTTCGACAACTTATACTTTCTCTTTCAGCACTCCATTCAAGAACGTTGATTTTACGTCCATTTGATACACTTTCCATCTATGTTACAATGCAATCAACACAAATGTATGCAGTGTCTTCATCCTCACAACTAGCGCAAATGTCTCCGCACAATATCTTCCATGCTACTTCTTGTATCTTTTGACCACGAGCCTCACTTTATGCCTTTCAATCTTCCCCTCAACATTTCTCTTGGTCTTATATACCCACCCCTCCAATGAATTATTTTCCTTGTGGAACATTCACTAACTCCCATGTGTCATTATTTTTCTATTGCTTCTATTTCTTCCTCCATTACCGCAACCCATTTTTCTTCTTTGACTGCATCCTCAAAATGGATTGGGTCATCTACATGACAAAACAATGCAAATAAGGAATTTAGATTGGCGCTACTATCAACTTCATCTTACTGATAAATTTCACTTAAAGTTTTGAATTTTGGTCTTCTTATGCTTGTGGAAGATGGGCTTGACATATCACTTGGTGTTGCGCTTTGCAGTGTGCTTGGAGAAGAACTTTTTTGACTATGCAACACTGTCCTATTATTTTTTGACGATGTTACTTGTTGCCTGCTTTGTTGAGCTTTTATAGGAGTAGAGGGAGTCGTTGTTGAGGAATTGTTTTCTTCTACCAATTCCTCTTTGTCCTCACGTGGTATAAATACTTTTCCATTGATTGTCTTCTCTAAAATTCCATCCCATGCTTCCTCTTCTATGAACTTTACATCTCTGCTGATTATGACCTTTTTGGTTGATGAATTATAGAGATTGAATGCCTTGGATTCATCACTATATCCAACAAATATTCATTTCTCCCCCTTTTTGCCCAACTTCTTCCTCAACGCATTTGGGACATGTGCATATGCCACACATTCAAACTCTCTCATGTGAGTGACACCATGCTTTTTTCAACTTCATGCCTCTTTAGAACTACATTCCTGATACTTTTGGTTGGACACATAGTGAGGATATATGTTGCACCAGCGACAACTTCAACCCAATAATCATTTGACAAATGTTTCGCCTTCAATATACTCTTTTCCATTTCCATAATGGTCCTATTCTTCCGTTCTGCGACACAATTTTGCTGAGGTGTATACCTTGTTGTTGTAAATTGCCTATAAATTCCATGCTGCCTACAAAATCGAAGGAAGTCATTTGAGATGTATTCACCACCTCTGTTAGTCCTCAAGACATTAATGTAGTGTCCACTTCACTTCTCAACAAGAGCTTTGTATTGACAGAAGCGCTCAAACACTTCATTGTTCTTTCTTAGGAAGTAGACCCATGTCATCATTGTATAATCATCTATGAAAGTAGAAAAAAATGGTTTCCACCAATTGATGGTGTCTATATTGGTCCACATAAATTTGAATGGACAATCTCTAAAGGTGCCTTTTCCCTTACTAACTTTCCTACTGGAAATGTCTCTCTATGTTGCTTTCCCAAGATACATCCTTCACATAGGTTTTTTGGTTCTTCTGTGAGTAGCAACCCCTTCACCATGCCTTTCCTATGCAGGAAATTCAAATCTCCAAAGTTGATATGACCTAATCT